>JAZHYW010024959.1:0-86796 GCA_037355805.1 Ixodes ricinus | reverse complement strand
GGATCACGGGACGTTGACAGTGCACGCCTTCGCCTGGGTCGCGGAACATCTCTTGCTCCAGGTCTATGTCCGCGGCGTCGTAGTCTCACCACACTGCACGCTGCTCACTCTACTCTCTCGCTTAGCTGCGTTACGCTCTCGCCTGCTCTCTCTACAGCTGCGTGCACTGCGCGTGCGCTCGATTGCGCCTGCGCACGCGCAACACTCTCTCTGACTCTCCTCTCCTTCAGGCGAAAAAAAAAATAAACGGCAGGCGGCGGCGTTCTGATTTCTCTGCCGCGAGCCGCCACGAAGGCTCGCGTAGGCGATACGCTGAACTGATCATTAGCGCCATCTCAACGTCAGCACGCAGCGGCTCTTTCTCGGATCAACACGATGCTCCGCATCACCCCATGATTCCCCTCGGGAAGATGGTGTAATTTTTGATTCTGCGCTCTTTCATGGCATTAACGGTTGATCTCTTCCAGCGGGGGAGTCACCGGGCCGTCATTGTTCAGAACTTTATCTCCTGCAATATTTTTTTTCGAAGATTTCTGATCTGCAGGACAGTATTTACCCGTCATAACTGATTCATTTGAGTTTTGAATATTCGTTACAATGAGCATCTTTAGTTAAGTTTTACTGATCTCGGGCCACCAAATGATAAATCGGTTCCTCGATTGTTTTTATTTTTCTCGCCGCTTTTGAACGCGAAGGTGACGTTTCACTTCTTTGGACCATGTTCAAATCCTTCCTCGTAGCTTTATTAATAGGTTAGTTCCTATCCGTCAAAAATAACAAACGTCATTTATAAATTAATCAGTGGTCACCTACGCCGACAAATCGCACTGAAACCGTAAGAACCAAATATAAAAATACTCAGGATTAACGCTCTCAATGACAAACAGCTAAGCTAAGCACCGCACGACACAAGTTTAAAGCAAGCTCTGACCATTTCTAAAGAATCACAAAGGTTTTGGCGCCAATCCTCTCCAAGGGATCCCTGGGATAACCCAAGAATCAAAATACATAACTTCCAATTTAAAAAAAAAGTATTCCAAATGAATTTAATTTTAAATTGCAAATATCTTGTCATTTCAAATATAAATCATGTAAACTACCAGGTCGATAATTCAATGCCAGACGTAGTACTAACTCGTAGAGGCATATTTTAACTTTGTGATACTATCCAAGCTAAAGGCTCATCAGGTGGTATACTGAATGATTTCTGCAGCGTTACTTCAAGATGATTTCCGAGTGCATTTGCATTCGCTGCCAATGCCTTCCTCAACAAAGTCATCTGCCAAATGATTGGCCTTTAGCAATTATGGTCTATGGCCCCCAAACAGTGTCAAATTTGACTTTGAATTAGGGCCGTCCTGAATAGCTGCCCCGCTGCAAGCCCCGTTTTGGGGCTATAAATGCCCATCACGTTTCTGCTTACTTGGAGTCAATTAACTTTTTGACAAAATCAACACGGATTCCGGAGAAATATCCGTAGCAACAAAACTATTATCTGTAGTCCACGACTTTGTCACAGCGATTGACAACCGCCAAAGATTGATGCTATTTTAGTCAACCAAAAACTTGTTAGATCGCATGCCTCATGATTTGCAGATTTGTAGACTAAAAAAGGTGGGACTTTCTGAGTTGTCCCTTGGATAGCTATCTACAATCGAAATAAATTTATTTAATGTAAAGGGACCGTCTGATAACATGCAAATTTTGTCTGATGTACCACAAGGGCTCTGTGCTTACGCCTTTACTATGATTTCTAAATGCTGTTTGAATACTGAAATTAGGTATCATTTGATGTGATATTGCTGATGACTGTAGTCATTTATTTAGTTACAACGAGCAGCAAATCGGGCCTGCTGAATAAAAATCTTTGTAAACTTGCGAACCTGAATTGAACTCAGAGTAAGGCGTCCTTCCTACAAAACAGTCGCGATGGCAGTGTAAAGAAAAATCCCTTATCGTCTGCTAGTACATTGGGCATCAATTGATGCATTCAGACAGTTACTTCTGTAAATGTTTAGGTCTGACAATAAAAAAACAAAACAAAAAACTATGATAGGACGAGCATTTAAATAACATAGCAAGGGCATTCAAGAAGCTGTGCTTTTTAGGAAGAAAATGAGAAGAGGTAGCCCTCGAATGTCAAACTTCCAAGCATACCGTTTTCTAGTCCAACCAGTCCTGAGAACGCTTCAGTGTATGGAATCTGCATTTCATTAAAGACATTACGAGGTGGGCGTATCCACCTGGTCAGTTTTATCTCATCAGACAATCAATCCTCATCATCAGTAACTAATAGTCTAAAGCAGATGGAACTTAGACGCTCCATCTACGCCGACAGATCACCAAACCAAAATCTCTTTATTTACTCTTTCACAACAGATATAGCTTATCAAGTGAAACCTATTTAACCTATGATCTCCACGAATCTAGGACTAAATCAATCTAAAATTGATTCGACCATGCTTTGCCAGAACTAAACCTATTTAAACTACTTTAAAAAGCGTTCGTACTTAACAGAGAACTGAACTTAGTGCAAGATTTAACGCCGACATTACTTGTTGAAGAAAAGATGAATACGTTTGAGCCTTTCGTTTACCACATCTGATGCTGCTTATCCTGCCTGGGCCAGAGCTGCTACCTGCCGTGCCCGAAACCAATAAATAAAAAGGACAAATCGCCATTCCGGTCCTTCGATCTTCAGAGAAACTTCAGAAAGGGTAGTTCCTACAAACACCCGCGCCAAGATTGCTGGGGAGCACCATCGCTACAAAGAAAACGTTTCTCGGCAGCTGCACCAGCGCCTGCTGGCACTGTGCCCATGCAATCGTAACTTATCGCCATTCGTATCCCCTCAGGTCTCTTAAAGAGCGCTGTCGCATTTGAAATGAGTTCGAGACTTGATCCACTGCAACACGAGGAAAATGCGTAACTGGCGGCACTGTCACATCAGCAGCCTGCTAACTGCCGGGCAGCGTATTAGCAAGGCAGTCCTGACAAACCTTGAATGTTGCTCCAATTTTGTTCCGCGACCACTCAGATCACGCTAACGCTGATGGCAGGGCCAACACGAGGAACTCTCCGCCATCTTGACTGTTTGCAGCCTTCGTTCGTGTGTGCGGCAGGGTGGCGCTGGAAATGACGGTTGTAGTAATTTTCCATACCTGCTTTACTTCATCAAATGTTCTTCAATCGCTGACGAAGCAGATATGCTTCTAACCGAGGAAAATGAGATCAGCGCATATAGGGAGTATTCGCACTGGCGGCCACGGCTGCTGACTGGCGCGCTCTGCTGGGCGCGTGCTGACGGCGTGCTTCCCGGATTCTTTCGCCACGATGCGTTCCGCACCTCAAGATTGCCGAGTCTTGGCAGCCTATTAACGTGAGACTCGTTCCGAGCATGCGCTCTAAACATCGCCCTCAAATATGGCGTCCAGTGAATACTCCCTATACGTTCCGGGGATTGCGTCACCCTCGTTTTGAAGTGCTTTGGTACGGTTCTTACTTTCCTGCCAATTCGTATTTCGTCTGTAAAATTGAGTTAGCACACCGGCAGTACCGCAAAAGCGATTTTTTGGAGCATAGTGTTGAGTTGGACAGTCAGTGCTTAGTAACTGCGAACCGGCACGAATAAGCGCTCGCCAACAGTCGGTAGAATAAATATTTTTCAGCGCTGGCCTTTTCACCACCGCCTGCATATGCCCAGTCGCTTCGCTGGCCCAAAAACTATACAGGGAGTTTTAAAACAGATTCCCAGGTGTTTGGTAGCGACTGTTTCCAAGTACCAATCATCAACAATCATAATCAGAGCGATCGTTTAATTGCACTAGGATTGTTTAATATTTGCGCTTCTGGATTAATCTTATTATACTTTATCAGAGGTGAGTGCGCATGCCATTTTATTTCGCTAGCAGTAATGTGAGCTGGTCTGTCGGCAGTTCTAATTTCAACACCAGTCTGAACGCTGACGACCCTATCTGTGACCGATTTGCGACAATCGTCTTCCGTAATTACGCAGTAAAAACATTCATCAAATTATTTTAGCAGCGCTGCCAGCCTTAAGTTAGGCTTATATAACGTTTTCCAAGTTTGTTATTTCAGTAAGACGTTATTGATAGAGGAACTAAGCTCTGCCATCACAGATATCTGTGTTGTCGTGTCAGCATGCACGGAGTTCGCTCATCCACCGATCATGGTAACGCGCGTCGTCCGAGAAACATTGCTGCTCTTTGTGTTGCCGAAAGCTGTCATAGCGAGGCAACACGGCCAGTCGTCGCGCATGTTGTGCTGCATCTTGTCCGCGAGGGGACAGGGTTGTCGGATAACACAGGGAGCAGAGCAACAAGTTTCCGGACTGTTGGACAATATGTTGTAGCGGCTGTTTCCGACGTGTCGCCTCAGTGATGACAGCGCCTTCACAGCGGTATCAATTCTCCTTGCGTATTTCAAGACAGGAATTTTTTTCCAGTACCGCCAAGCACCGACTCCACATGTGGTGGCGATGCGAGATGTGTGCTCGCTTTGCTGGTGTCGTAATCAACAAAATTTCGGCATACAAGAAATGTTTTTATAAAGACACTTTCTGTCTTTACAACCGCCGCGGTGACAGCATATTCGCTGTCACCCCAAATCTAGCTCACCAAGCTCATGAGTTCGTCAGCCATTCCAAGTCCATAAAATGGGATAGTGTTACCAAAGTGATGCCGAAATCACTGATGTCGCTCTACGATGATTCTCGACGAAATGCATTAGCATTTAGCGCGCGGGGTTTCGACTCGGCAGAGGGGATGGGAATTCCAACCTCGTAACGGTCCGCTTACACTGCTGTGTTCGGAGAGCCAGTCTGTTCTGCTCGGGCGTCGGCGGTTTCGGATGCAGCAACCACGGCTTCCTCTCCCTCCCGCTTCCAGCGGCGCGTCATTGGTAGCGTGCCAGGAACTCTTTCTCTCTTGTAGAGAGAAAGTGGAGGTAAATAGAGAACGAATAGAGCGAAAAAAGCACGGCGGAAATCGCGCGCAGTGAACTGGATTCGTGAAGCCAGTTCACTCCTGTTCCAGTTCAGCTCAGTCCGATCAAAACCACGACTGTTCAAACGAGCGACGGCTGCTTGCGCAGGGAAGCGGCTACAAGGCACACCTTAAATAGTAACATTTCTCGAGATCCAGTGACTACAGCATTGCGAACAAAGAGTTGTCTCGTTCGAGACGAAAGAACGAAAGTAAATTTGAGACAATATCACAACACTCTAGATTAGATGTGTCTGTGTGCTTGTGCTGTTTTTGCATTCGCCCTCCTTCTTTGTATTTTAATAGAAGGACAGATCCAATATATCGTCTTCTGCGCTTATTTTGATGATTGTTTTATTAGAAGTATAGACTACTGTCAGGATCGGTTACCAACGAGTCAGCGGGGTGGAAATGTACTTCGCTATATCCGCTATTTCGTTATAACCGGTTTCGACAGTATTGCATTACAAGCATCACCCGGACTCGCAACAGCAACATGGAAAGAAGAACTTGTGACTACTCACGCCCTTGGAGGGGTCTGGAACTCTTCAAAATAGTCGTGGTGCGGCACGTAGTGTCCTCCAATGCCATAGTTGGCCAGCTGCCATTGACACAAAGCGAGTATTGTAGGCGTTAGCAATAAAAGAAAAAGTAACGAAACACAGTTACACGTAGCAGAGCGCGTTGAAAAGCTACAGTATACACAGAAAGAATAATACACGTAAAGGACGAACACAGACACACACAGTTCTTTCAATGAGCAAGGAACATTTATGAGATGCCGATGACGCCACGACCTTGAACTCAAATAATTGAAAGAAAACGAAAATACTCAAATTTAAAATAAAATCACGTTACTCACAAATATTAAAATGCCAAATTAAAATAATAGGAAAATTATGAATAATAACCCCTCAAAAGGGGAGAAAAGGAAGACGAAAAGAAAGGCAGTAAATTAACCCCCGAAATATTTTGTGGAAGAAACTTTGTGAGTAATTTGGTTTTATTTTAAATTTTGGGTATTTTCGTTTTCTTTCAATTATTTGGAGTTCAAGGTCGTTGCGTCATGGGCATCTCATAAATATTCGTTGCTCATTGAAAGAACTGCGTGTGTCTGTGTTCGTCCTTTACGTGTATTATTCTTTTTGTGTATTCTCTAACGAAACACGTTACGCGTTACCTTCAAATGAAAGGAACGCGTTACCGACCTGCGTTACATCAAAATAAAAGGAACGCGTTACTTTTACGTTTACCGTTAAAAAGTGACGCACGTTACTTTAGATTACATTTTTCAATTATATATGAATTAGCACGTTTTAATCCTTTGACGTTACAAGTATGCATAAGTGCCCTATTTTAAGAAACATTCTGTCCACCAAGAAACAGAACATAATTACCTTATTTTATTCACGGTTCCCCTAAATAATAAAAAAAACGCAAAAAAACAACAAAAAAAAAACTGCCAAATTTAAATAACATGGCGCCTAAAAACACGAAAAAAATTATGTGTAATTTTTAAGTCTTTAGAAGGAGAAATGAGTAACGTAACGCACGTTACTAGACATAAGTAACGTTAGTACGTTACCCGTTATTGTTTTGAAATTGTAACGCGTACATTATCACGTTATCGATAACAATTAACTCGTTACCGTCAACACTGGCAACAAGTGGACACCGATTACAACATTTGGTTGACCAAGAAAGAGCGATTACTTTTGGAATTTGAAACATGTACGTCTTGATAAAATGGCATGTAACCAATCTGAAATTCCCCCGCACATTGGCGGTTTTCATTTGGGTTCAGGCAACAAGGTGCAGTCGTTTTTTTTTTTTTATTTTGCTTCAAATTAATATATTTCGTGGCGCATGTTCCAAGAAGAACAATCCTTTTTATATTTAATATCCTGACATGTTTAGTTTCCGAGAAAAAAAAAATATCATAGCAAGAAAGGACGGCTGGGTTTTGACGATTGTCGTGTGTAGCGTTTTCGAATCACTCTCAGTCGCAAAGTATTCAAAAGAGAGCGTTCATATTTTTTTATAGTGATATATATGCAAGTAGGTAAAACAATATTCCAAGTACTATTTATTATTCGTCGCTTCAATCTTTGTAAAAGTCCCCAAACATGCCTTCGCGAACAACTGTGACCTAAATTGCGGATGTTTTTTTTTGTATCGACTATGTTCAAGTATTGGTTGTTAAAATAATACCACGTGTAGAGCCTTTTATTGCCTTCCATATTATGCAAAGTTTGTGTCTTGATCACGTACGAGTACTGAGAAATAAATTATGAAAACAGAGAAGGTTTTCACTTTTTGTGCTATTTCAGTACACTGTATAAAATAAAATAGAAAAAAGTGTTTACGTCACGTTTTTTGCATTTCATTTTATCCAGCATACATTCCGCTTTTAGCTTTTAGTTTTTAGCCTCTAAATACCCTAGAAAAAGAGCAAAAGCCGATGATGGGTTTATGGGTTATGAGGAGGCATGTCGAGGCTAAACGGTTATAACTGTATATTTTATAACTTTATTATAATAATCTAATGGACGTTTAATAAATAATTGTATAAAAGACATTGATTTTGTTAGGCGTATAATAACAAGTTTACAATTCCAAGCGTCTAAACACTCTATAAAATCCCAACTGCCGAAAGCAGGTTTTCAGACAATTTTCGCCGGTGCCATGATTGGAGAGGCCTCAAGCCTAAAACCCTATGCGCTACATAATCTATTATTATGTTAAAAATGTCAAAGTATAATATTGTGAAACATTAGAGTAATATGCACTTCCTAGATTTGTGAAAGCCTTGAATTTTAAATGCGAAATGTTTGTTGATAACACAACTGAGAATCACTTTTTTATTTTTGTCACTGTTTATTTTGTTTACGTCTTTATTTTACTCTGTAACCAACTGGTGGGTTCTAAAATTATTTATCTGGAGTTTCGCACCGCTACAGATGCTACGGAACAGTACCTTCCGACTGCTGGTTTATGACGAGGGCAATGGTTGTGTCATGTTCGAGGCAGCCAGTTGTGGTGGCAATAATTCTCCATGAATAATTTAGGAGTACAACGAGGGAAATATTTACATTGAACCGCCGTCTAAACAGTTTGTAAATATAGTCAATTTTTATTTGTTTATTTTTCTTATTTTCTTCGCGAGACTACCAGTCATCTTACCAGGCACCGAGCGGCAAGGTTGAGAGGACAAACCAATCCAGGCCTAGAGGTTGACGATGATATATGAATGTGTTCTTGCTCCCATCACATTCAAAAGACGCACGTAAAACTCCTCCACGGCTTCCCACGAAATAGCGAGTGAGCCGCGGGCCCTAGGTTATTTTTTTCCAAGGTTTCCCTATCGCCTCTAGTGACTTTTGCGATAAGAGCAATCGGCATTGCATCAGGGAAGGAGGGTCGGGAAGTCGCTTGGCGGCACCATCTTGCGGGAGAAAGAAAATGCAAAAAAAATGAAAGCTGTTTACAACTCCCTGTAACACGAATTAGAGCGCAGCTCTTCAGGAGGGGGAAGAGGGTACTGAGGGGGGGGGGGGGTCACATGACCTCGGGGGGGGGGGGCCACGTGACGATGACGATGCGGATGCCGATGACGTCATCAGTGACATCACTGATGACGTCATCCGTGATGACGGCGATGCGGATGCCGATCACGTCATCAGTGACGTCACTGATGATGTCATCGGTGATAATGACGATGAAGATGCGGATGCCGCTGACGTCATCAGTGACGTCACGCGTCCCATAATGCACCGCGCGGCTACGCCGACGGCGACGGCGACACGACGCCGCTCAAGCCGGAAACGGGCGCCTAAGAGCTGCGCTCTAAAACGTTCAAAGGCTGGCCGGCCGAGAACCTGCAAATGCTGCAATCCTCACGTCTCCAGACTTCGTGTCGGACCTTACATTGAAGCAGCGCAAGACACAAATTATCGACTTGACCATCGCGGACCTCATGCAGTTCCGAGAAGACATTAAGAGTGGGAGTCCGTTGGCTCCGTGCCTGGTCTCCGTTCGTGCCACGTTTGGTACAAGCAACCATCAGAAGTCTTCACCGGGAAAAGAGTTCAAGGAAATTCATCACTGAACTTGAATCATCTGTTCGTTCTTGTCGAGCGTCGCATGTATTTTGCTGTATTGTACTACCTCAAACTTTATAACTTAATCGCTCACTGTAAATAAATATATCGTAAACCGCTCAAAGAAAATTTTAGCTGCACTTTTTCAGTTGATAGTTATCCTACAAGAATCAAAGTAGTCAAATACCTTCATAAAACAGTTCGAGAACCTCTGAAATGATTTGTAGTAATATAACTGTACCATATTGTGTGTTATCACGCTGAGGTCGCCTGAAAACAGAAAACCATGAACTTTGGAAGTAACGAATTTTGAAAGCTCATCGTATTCTTATTTTATTTCACATTACCAAAAATCCATAGATCCATAAATCGTACGTAACGCATAACGCCCTTGACGTGCGCATTACGTGTCATTATCTTAAATGTGAGGCTCATAAATATATCTGACTATCTCTGATCTATAAGCAATAATGTATTTTATAATATTATTCACTAACCGTATCTTAGAATTGACCGTTTAGCCTCGAGGCCACTTCATAACCCATATACCCGCCATCGGCATTTGCTCTTTAGCATATTTGGAGGCTTAAAACCTAAAATAGTGCATATACCTCTAACGGAATGTATGCTGGATCAACGAAAAGTGTAAAGAGAACGCGACGGAAACAAAAAGATTAAAATGTTGCTTTTATGCTGAAATTAAACAAAAGCTGAAGACCTTTTTTTATAGTTTATTTCTTAAGTACACGTACATATGGTCAAGACAGAAACTTTGCCTAATGTGAAAGGCAATGCAATTTTCTACATGTGGCAACATTTTACAAGCGATACTAAACAGAGTCCGCTAAAAGAAAAACAATATCCGCAGTTAGGGTCACAGTGATTCGCAGAGGCATGTTTGGGACATTTTTGAAAGATTTAAACGACGAATAATAAATATAGAAGTTTTCTTTTTAATACCTTGAGACTGAGAGTGATTCAAAAACGCCACACACCTTAATCGTCAAAACCTCTTCGTTTTGTCGCACTTCTTTGAGATCTTTTTCTCAGAAACGGAACATGTCAAAAAAATTAAATAAAAAGAAAAGATTATTTTTCTTGGAACATGCATCACAAAATATAAAAATTTGAAGCAAAATAAAAATTACGACTGCACCTCGTTTCCTGAATCCTAATGAAACCGCCCATATCTTAAATACCCAGATAAAGGGGGAAATTAGTAACATTCGGTGAGAAGCTGGCCTTTTTTTACAGCGGAGCTGTTAAGGGCTAGTTTCCCCAGGATCGTGTCCCCCGCAAAGAAATGAAGACACCAAACTCTGGACACCTACCGCCATCTATGAGCGACAGCGACAAGCCACGTATCTGGTTGCCGCCGTTGATCATAGATGGCGGCAGCCATTCCACTCAGGCTTGCCGACTTGCCGCCGGCCATTACTTTCCATTGTACAGCTTCGCTGGTCTTTCTTCTTCACCAGAGTAGAGAGGCTGAAATATTCTTTTAAATATTATTACAGTTTTTGGGGCGAATACCAGTACAGTGAGGTAGAGTTTACACACAGCTCCAAACTCGTGCATTTTATTCCCTTTCCTCTGGTTCTCATTTAGCAGGCTAGGCTGCGTCAGATTTTGCTGCATACTTGAAGACAGTATAGCACAAGCTCCTTTCCCACACGCCTTTCCCGCTTATGTGGCGCTACCTTCCTTAGAGTTATGAAGTGCGCCAAGAGCGTTCGCCGAATATGAAATCCGTTAAAGGCAAGAAAAGAAGACGGTTAAAAGCATCTAGTTTTTGCTGCTATGACACAAATCGCACAGCGTAAAAATATAAAAAATACGAAAAAAAAATGAAAGCTTTGATAATAATCCCTGGAGAAGGAGAACAAGGGGGGACGAAGGACAAACACAAATCTCCAAACACAGCAAGGTTACTGGTGCCCGAGTGAAAAGAATCTGCCTGGTCCGGGTATCGAACCGGGACCTTTACATTTCCAGAAAGCACTCTACCAACTGACCTGACCAGGAGTTAAAAGTCAGTAGAGCAAACGGGTATGAACAGCTGCCACCAGTCTAACACCAACAAGGGTGTATTATATGGGGCACAAGGGTGTAAAACTACACCCTGTAATGAGAGTATAGACTGAGAGCTCTCATTGCAGAACCCGGAATACCATTTTCAATCCCCACCCTTGACCGTTTTGATCGGGATGAGCAACATGCAGGCGCGCGCTCGCGGGATCTGCGTGAAGCACATTAAAGACCCCAGGTCAGTAGTGAGTTCACTGACTTAATTTTTCACCTACAGAGTAGAGGCCAGCCGTCAATTGGGGCTGAATAGCTTCCCTTGTATACAATAATTCATGTCACAAACATCTGCAGTACCGACAAATGCATGCTCTCGAGCGCGTGGCTTAGCAAAGAGCCTTCTATACACGAGCTCTCGTACAATCCGAAGTATTTGCAACTTCCAATGGCCAGAGGGAGCGCGCTAGTTCCTATCAAAACAGCTCTCCATTGAATGATCGTCGTAGAAGCAGCAGTACGTGGTTGGGTATGCGACGCGTAAGTAATTTTCAATCTTGCGAAATACAAGGGAAATAAGAGCCCTACATGATACTTCCACCTCAGGAAGCTGTTTCATCAAGCACGTGTGAAGTCGATCATTCAGGAGCTATAGGGAGAGTGATTCTCACACCGCGGTACCAATATCACTGAAATTTGCGAATTCTGTTAAGTTAGGTTCACGCCCTTGTGGCCTTGTATTTACTGCAGACATTTGAACAATGAAGTATAAACCAACGCACAAGACAATTGAGAAAAAATAGAAGAGGGTCTAACCTGGTATTTTCCCGCTTCGTCCCTGCTGAACAAGGTTCCCAGACCCAAGAGAGACTGCAGGTACTGATTCACTCTTGCGGCAACCGGAGCATCTTCGTCGTTCAGCCAGGTACTGGTGCCAAAAGAAATGTTTACAATAAAACACATTTCGTCGCGATAGCTGCAGATTTGGCCAACGTATGGTCTGTTGCAGAATGAGAAAAGCAGGACAAGCTCTGGTGGTCCTTGAGCCCCTAAAAATAAAGACATTTACTAAATTCCTAGCCTTAACTCTTCCCAGCATGCTATTTATCATCTCTAACTTAGAAAAAGGTATGAAAAAGACAACAAATGAAGGTGATGCCAAAGAAAAAAAAAACATTCCAATTTTCCCGCGCCCTTTCTTCGGGTTACGTCACGTGCATAATTTTTCAATCTAGCAGGCAGTCTAAAACAAAACGTAAAAACAATATTTCTCGCATGTATTTTGTTTTTTTGACGTTTTCATTTCATGCCATCCAATTTTCAAAACTACTTGAAACCTGTCCGAAACAAGCTGCAAGGCCCTCACTCCACATTTCCCCATAATTAAACATCTGACGTCACGTTTTAAGGGTTGTCAGCAGAAGCTCTCAGCCACTTAGACCAAACTTACAACTTTTACAACTTCGCGGACTCTCACCTTTGGTTAATTACTAGTCTTTATATGTAAAACCAGTTTTGAGGCACAACAATCACTATGAAACATTTCTCGGAGGGAAAGCCATCCACTTTTTCTACTTACGCAGGGCCAGGTTAGAGAGAGACGAGGAAGAGGTCAAAACTACCAATCATGACGAGCAGAGAGCTTTGGGGAAATGGCTGTCCTGCTTTCCTGAGCCGGCAATAGGCTATAGTTCTGGTAGTCGCATCTCAGCTAATGATGCCATTGTTCTTAGTTTATGTTTTTTGTTTTAATTTTTTATGTTTTACTTTAGTCCTTACATGTCATATTCTTCTACTGCTTCCCTGGTTCATAAGTTATCTCTTCAGGTTTTATGACAAGTTTAAATCGAAAGCAACTCAAAACCTCAAGAGAGGCCGATCCTTGTGTCACTTGTTTTATTCCAAATGGTTAACTCTTTTGGTACGATTCACCTTTTACTGAGTTATTCAAAAATCGCATTTATTATTCAGATGACTTATCTTGCATTAGAAACTGCGTTGAAGTTTTTTATGTTAAAATAACCAAAAAAAGTAAGCATTTTTTTTAGAGTTTATAAGCTTTATGTGGGGGTAGTCATTATTGAAGTTGGCTTCTCTGACTGAGGCCCAGCCGCCAGCAAAGTTTATACATTAACACAAGATAGTCCATGAAGGAACAAGTGTCAATTACGAAAATATAGAAGTTTCACACATGGCTTAGATGACACCGAAATAATAACAATAAACGATTAAATAATAATAATAATAATATAATAATAATAATAATAGTAATAGAGAATAATAAGTAATGATATTAATAATAACAATAATAATTATAAGAAGAAATTAAAGTTAATATTTGGGATAAAAAATCTTTACTTGGAGCTTGTACGAGAGGGTGGTCCATTTTTGTCAGCCTCGCAGAGTCGTTTTTGACTGTTCCAGCTGTTGTAAGAAAGAAAAAAAAGTGTATGCAGTCAACCGTAGATGAATTACTTAACGATTTTATTACTTTACTTGGCTTACTAGTTCCCAAAATAAATATTTATCAAACAATAAATATATCAATCAATTAATAAATCAATCAATCCATTATTTCATAAATTAATGAATCAATCAATCGATGTTTTTTTAAATTGAGCTTAACGACACCTTGGAGGCCTCGGGGTAAAACACACGAACATGTATAGGCTAGATATAGAGATAATTAGCACCATTAATATATTCCGGTTTTAATCAACACATATTTGCACAACAATACTGATGTTAGCAAATTGCGTGTCATAAACATGTTGGATTAGTAAAACCGGTGACCAGTTGCCAAAAAAAGAAAAAATCAAAGTCGGAGTAAAACACTTTGATAACTACTATATTTTGTTCGATTTAACGAGGATGTGTAAGTTAACGCAAGAAAGGAATGTAAAACTGTCTATTGAACTGCCCATAAGAGTATGCAAAACATTTAATACCCCGACGGGACCTTCTCTCATATAAGGAACACAGTTTTCATTTTGACAAAAATTGAAATATATTTATAATAGCAACGTCGACCAAGATGTCTGTCGTAGACGATGAGTAGATATATTTTGCGTGCGTTCACAACATTCCTTTGCTGGAACTGAAATGCAGTTGCATACCAGGAAAATTCATATTCAAGTCTATGGCGATAATGAGTGTTAATAAGCTAGTTACGATGATGAGTGTTAAAGAATGTAGTTAGACGAGCGTTTATTTCTAAGGTACATATACAGACTGGCAAGGGATGGAATTTACGTGACGTGAAATGCAACTGCATATAGAGTTTAGTGAACAATCTCTGTTGATGCAAGAAGTGTGTGTTAATAAGGCGTATATTCCGTTTTCTCCTTAACTTGTCGTTTTCAGTTTGAACTGCCAACAAGCCAGAAATTGTCTACACGCTGTTTACAAACACGCGTCAGCGTTGGCACACATCAGGTCTAAAAGCACAAGAGCGTGCGCAGAAACCAATTTGCGTATAGAGAGGCTTGTGCGCATGCGCCGTGCCAACAGCAGCGCCACCGCAGCGGCGTGACTTCATATTCGTGCTTTGGTCCCTTGGCGACAAAATCATTTTATTTGTTCCTTGGCGTTCTTATCACTTTTTAACGCCGCAGTCTGATTGGCTGCGAAGCAATGATGAGATGCCGTGGATGTTCCGCGCGCTGCATTTCATAAGCAGGCAAGATTATAGGGATAGAAACTAAGCGAGAGGAACAGACGGGAGCACGCAGGGACGTCTGAACGCCGAGCTCTGATTGGAAGGATTAGTGGGGAGGCGCAAAGGCTAGCCCTTTAAACGCCGAGGACGAGTCTGACTCGTCCACGGAGTTCGTCCCGCAAATGCCGAGGACGAGCGTCGCTCGTCCGCCCGTTTCAGCCCGTATCTGTAGTGCCAGCGACGAGGCACGCTCGTCCAGTCTATTTTTACGTTGAGAATAGTTCTCCCGCTAGCCACCAGGAGGAAAAGCGAACCGAAATTTCGCTAATTTTGGCATGATTTTGAGAATCTATCGTGCTCCTCCGGCAACATGGGTTTTTAAAAATGGCGTCTTTTTCGAGTGGTGACATGCGTCGCTCGTCTCGGAAGCGCGTTTCTTTAGTTGATGATGAGTTTTCTAGTTCGGATGATGATGACTTTGCGCTAGACGATAGCGACGGAAGCGGGGAGTCCGCGGAAGAGTTTGAAAGCTCAAGTGACTCGGACCTTAGCGGCGATGAGGTCCTTGCTTCGGCGCGGGACTGGACAAAGGTGGACACAACAAATCCTCCACGAGCTCCTCCCCGCTTTCCGTTTATTGCCACGCCGGGCGTCTCCACTGGTCTCGACGAACACGACACCCTTGACGCTGTTGGGTACTTGGAACTCTTGCTGAGCCCGGACGTAATGACTCAGATCGTCAAGGAGACAAACAGGTATGCCGACCAACACTTGGCGACTGCGCCGATCTCGAGGGGCTCCCGTGTGAAGGCGTGGAAACCGGTGACGGAAGCAGAAATGAAAGTCTTCTTCGCCCTGCTGCTTCTACAGGGAATAGTAGACAAGCCAGTTGTCGAGTGGTTTTGGTCAAAGCGCAGAGTGATTGAAACCCCAGTGTTTGGAGAGGTGATGAGTAAGAGCAGATTTATTTTGCTCATGAAGTTTCTCCACTTCGCAAACAACGAAGATGAGGCTGGTGAAGTGGGGCAAGCTCGTCAGAAACTTCGCAAGATCTGGCCGGTGCTGTCGCTGATGAAGGACCGCTTCAGAGCAAGCTACATGCCGGAAGAGAATATATCCATCGACGAGAGCCTCATGCTCTACAAGGGACGACTCTCCTGGAAACAGTTCCTTCCGCTAAAACGGTCCCGCTTCGGCGTGAAGTTCTATGTGCTGTGTGAGGCAGCATCCGGCTACATATGGGACGTCGTCATCTACACAGGCAAGGGCACTGACGTCGACGATCAGGCAGGCGCCATGGGGACGAAAGTCGTCATGAGGCTAATGGAGCCACTGCTGGACCAGGGCTATTGCCTTACTGTGGATAATTTCTACACGTCGCCGGAGTTGGTTGAAAAGCTTCTGAGCCGCAAGACTGACGTCTACGGCACTGTGCGACCATCCCGCAAAGATATGCCAAACTCTCAAAGATGCTAATCTCAAAAAGGGAGATATTGTGGCATACCAGCGTGGAAAGTGCATGGCACTCCAGTGGAGGGATAAAAAGCTTGTGACTTTGCTGTCCACTGTGCATGATGCCACCATGACAGAAATGGTAAATAGGAAGAAAGAGACGGTCTCGAAACCAGCTGTAGTCATCGACTACAACCACACCATGGGTGGTGTTGACAAGAGTGATCAGATGCTCTCCTACTACCCTACGACCAGAAGCCGACAAAAAATTTATTACAAGAAGATTTTCCGTCACCTCCTGGACATGGCAGTCTTTAACGCATTTTTGCTCTACCAGAAACAAGGCGGAAAGCTGAGCCACCTGGAGTTCCGGCTGGCGCTGGTCGAAAGAATGGTCCAGAAGTACCACGATCCGAACCGCACCCTCAAGAGAGGCAGGCCGTCTGACACCAGCTTGCTCCGTCTGACCGCCAGACACTTTGTGTCCTACATCCCACCGACGCCTGGAAAGGAGCTGCCAACACGAAGGTGCGTCGTGTGCTGCAAGGCACGAGGTGGTGTGGACAAGAAGGTGCGCAAAGAAACGCGCTACTGGTGCAAGGACTGTGGCGTGGGACTGTGCGCCATCCCATGCTTCGAGGTGTACCACACGAAGGCACAGTTCTGAAGGTTAATCGAGTTCTCCAACAGATGTAAAAGTCTGCATTTCCAGTTTTTAGAACTTTGTTTTTCAACTACGGAATTTCTGATGCCGTCTTGGTTCCCATTTTTTTACTTTTTTTTTGCCTCATATGGTCTAAGATTAGATCAATTTTGGTTTTCAGTTGTTAAGTTTTGATGCCCATGTATTACATGCTTGAAATAAGGAAGAATTCTTCTATCAAAGTGTGCAATAAAAAAAATTGCATTTTGGTTACATTTTTTCGAAAACTGGCTGGCGCCTAAAAGGACTAGCTGCCTTTCTTTCTACCCACCGGCTCCCGCCAATCAGAACGAACGAGAGCGTCTGGCTGAGCGTCTGGCACCCACTATCCGTCCTATCACAGATCGGCGGTCTGATGTCCCCACGCGCAGCCATCTCCTCCTCACCCTCAGTGTCTATTCGTATACACCAACTCAACTCTGTTACGGTGTAAACACTAGATACAAGGAGATGCGGATCATTGTTACCAGTGGCCATCGCCGACTTGTTATGCCAGATTCACTTGGTCCGATTCTGCTTGCGATTTTCAGTATCGACGTCGAGCATCGTAGCTACCGTCCACGCTATTGCAGCCCGAGCGACATCGCGACTGAAATTATTGAGCAGAATCTGATCTTGTAAAACAGGCTTTAGCATCCATTCTGCGGCGTTCAGCGGAATAAATCGGGCACGGAACATTCATTACATGAACGTTTGCGGTGTAACGAACCTCATTAATTTCGCTCAGGACCTTGAAAATAGCGGGAGGTTGGTAGCAAGACGTAAAATCAACAATTCCAACGAAAAAAAGAGTTCGGGGAGTTACATTGACGCCGCCCTAATGAAAATTACACCAGGCAATCCTGGTGTGACATCAGAGAATCCTGGTGTGACACCAGAAGATCTGGTGTGTCCACCAGCAATGCTGGTGTATCGAGCACACCAGCCTGGTGTGCCCACCAGAAATGCTGGTGTACCAGCACACCAGCCTGGTGGGCACACCAAGAGAGTCTGGTACGTGTCACACCACATGGGCTTATGTGCCCACCAGGCAGCCTGGTGTGCACACCACGCAGTTTGATGTGACACCAGTGTTGTATTTTTGTTGACTTTTCCCCCGTCCGCGAGCGTGTTTTTGATTAGTTTGTGTGACGCCTCTTCCCCCGACGAAATGCCTCGTTTTCTCCCGTCTTGGTGGTCGCCGGAGGCCCCGCGGCGGGCTCCTTTGTGCTCACGAAGTGTCCCCCTCGTCCCCAGCACTTTCCCGGGTGTCCTTGAGCTGCTTGGGGTGCTCCCTCTTCGGGGGTTTCCCTTTCCTCTCCGCCAGTATTCTTGTTGAAGTTTGAAAAAATAAAGGAGTCTTCTCTGTGAGTCGAAGCCGTAAAGATGTGTGTTGGTGCGCTTTCCTGACTTCCGACGAGCTAAAGATAGTTAGACATGGTCTGCTAGCCAAACAACAAAGAAAGCTAGTGATTATTTCAGTTTTTGTGCCGAAACCCGGGAATTAACGGCCAGATCATGCCTACTACGAGCCAGGAGGGCGTCGACCGCCTGAAGCAAAAAGTGACTACCCTGCGAGCCGCCACAACAAAGATCATCAACGAATTGGCATCCTGCTGGCCACGGATCCAACCGACATCGGTGAGCTCGAAGAAAGATTTGATATTCTTCTATTTAAGGAGGCTTCCTAAAAGAGCTGGACAAGGAAATCGAGCCATCTGTCGAATATGATGCCTTAGAAGAGAGATAACTGGTGCGGAGGGCTACGCGGAACGGATCAGCGTAACTAAGACACGAGTCAACCGCAAGCTGAAAGGCCAAGAATTGCGGAACGACAGGGCGTCCAGTTCTTCGACGCAGCGCAGTGGTCCGGACAAGCTCCAGTTCATCACGCTAATTCCCTACAACAGTAAAGCTCCCGAAGTTTTAGTGTTGCGCTTTTTTTAATAAAGCAATTATGACATCAGCGTAATTGTCAAAATTATCATTGTACCCTTTTTGTGAGTAAAGCAACACCCAGTCAACAGGTGCTCTGGTATCACACCACAACAAAACCTGATGTCACACAGAACACCAGATTGCTGGTGTCACACCAGAACACCAGATTGCTGGTGTCACACCAGCACACCAGATTTCTGGTGTCACGCAGAACACCAGATTGCTGGTGTGAAAATATCCCAAAACACATCTGTGAAAAAGTCTGGTGTCACATCAAGTCACACCAGCCCTCGGCCTGGTGTATTTTTCACTAAGGGCGACAACATCACATTCAAAGGTTTAGTCCATACGAAACACCAAGGGAAGCGAAGGCTGGCAAGAGATCTCTCTAATAAAATGTCGGCATGCCGTTCTGAGGATTACCAGAAGCTCCCTTTTCACATTCCAATGGTTTGTTGATGCGGGACGCGGCGTTCTTCCTCACACCCGATCGCGCATGCGCAGCGCCAGTGGCGTACCGCTAGAGGCGCTCTGGTTTGTTTGTAAACATGAGTATGTGCATAGCAGCCTATAGCTCCTTGTGACTAAATTATAAGGGCGTGCGTATACCGGTTCCAATTGATTAGCACTGCATAATGCATAACCTTCTACACTAATAAAAAGGCCACGGATAGCGTTTTTGAGCAGTGTCAAAGTTAGAGATGACACTGAGTGTTTCGATTTGAACCGGTAATCGCACAGCTCTTCTAAATTATGGAATTGTAAGAACAGGAGGTGGTGCTTTCCTTACCTGTGGCTTAGCGAAGTCCATCATATCGTTGAGGTCTCTATCTTGAAGGAGGTCGTGCAGCACGACGACGTAAGGCTTAAGGTTGAATTCTTCGAGCTTTATTGGCTGCAACTTGAAGAAGCCGGTCTCTCCCGTGTAGTAGCGACACCTCAGCTGGCTGTCCATCTTTGGCGTCTTTGGACGGGACAGAGAATATTTTGTGTAGGAGGTGGGATGGCATGCTACTCGACGTGGCAAGCAGGAATTTCACTCGAATGTCATATTTGAGTTATGAGACATGTGGAAAGAGGCTGTTCAGCGATTGCAAAGTTTTAACCGATTAATTCTCAAATTTACTTAACGATTATCGCTTCATCGAAATGATTGTGGAGGCTGAATGAATTTATAACATTTACGTAATACGGTAAAATTAATAGGATCCCGAGGGATATTATTTTATTTCTCGGTGTGACTTACATAGTCAAATGCGACGTGCTGACGACATAGGTAATAATAAGAACATAACGAAAGAAGTAAAGAAGTACTGACCGTAGCTTTTCATTTGCTACATCTTTTTTAGCTAAGAAAAGTAATAAAAACGTCTAGATCTTTGCAGACTATTTCAAACTTTTCATCACTTTTCGCACGATAATTAATTTCCCTATCCGCGTCGAAAATCATATCTTCGTATTTCTGGCAAAACGACCAAGATTAGTGGTCTTTTTCCTCTGACAACCATGTTTTCTAGGAACTACTTCGTGCACAATATGAACTAGGCGCAAAAGGTGTTATATAGCCGCGCGCTAGCTGACCAAACAGGCAGCGCGCTCGTGGCCTAACGGTTAACGCGCTTGCCTTCCTCGTCAAAAGCCGAAGTTCGATTCCTGGCCGCGGGTACACGTTTTTGTTGACTCTATAATCTTATGTACTGTTAAATTCGAGAACCGTGTTGCTGATTCGATGTTTATATGTTCTATGCACGAACCTTCCACGCCGATTGTTCCAGAAGTCCACGCGTGTACGAAATAGGGTTCCGCGTGTCAAGCCGCATTCAGTTTCGCCCCAGCACTCGATAGACTGTTGTTTCGCTGATGTCGACGTCCGCTGACGCTAGCCTGTGTTTGGAGATTTGTGTTTGTCCTTTGTCCCTCTTGTTCCCCTTCTCTAGGGATTATTTTCGTCATTCTTGTCCAGCTCGCTTGCACCTTTGCATTTAATTGAATTATAATCATAACCTTCTTCTCTTTTGTTTTGGGCACAAGTTCGCCTATTAAACGTTTAATTCCTTCAATTATTCGCCGCCTCATCATTTGTCTGTGACAATATTAGTAATTTTTTAGCGTTCGGGAAATCTGGGGTATGGGTAACAACGCCTTTACTAAGGAATAAAGGAATATTCCCAAGCAGGCGGCTAAACAGCATGTGTTCAATGGCTCTTAAAAATGACTAATTTAAATTCTTTCCTTGTTGTCAGTGAGACACCGATGTTTAAACAAGATAAAAAAAACATTTTCAAGCTTATTATAGCGAGGTATGACAGATACAATTTACCATATTAGGAAGTACTGAATTGACGACAGTCTACCAGCAACGAAGCAATACCAAGTGCACTTCGCCTTTAGTATAATTTCTGTAGTGTGCCACACGGCTTCTTCCGGAAGGACACACTTGACTTCAAGTGAGTTTGTCGAACTCACTTCACTCGATCGAGTGCATGGTCTCGATGGCACTTTCTCAACAGTAAAACATTACACAGAAAACAAAAACGTGGCGTAAATGTTATTCTAAATAGAGTTTGAAGTTCGTGAAAGAGAGGGCAGAAAGGAGTGTCATTGCAAAAAATAGTGGAGTGGACTCAGCCTCAAAGTTTAGGTTGATCTGTACTAGATTAACGCCGCGGTGAATCGGTAAAAGACAACGACAAAGTAATTCAAATGGTATCTTTGTTAGCAGAGGATAGAGCCTCCATTTGTTTCAGCATCATCACATCCTCAGAAATATGTGGCATCGTATATATACTTGCGCCATCTCTTAGTCGGTGACGGCAGCGCTCCCATAAAGGCCCATGTATTTAATATGCAAATATTTCCATAACACCCAAACCGTAGGAAGAATTTGCCATGGTGCTATATCATTATGTCATTCACAGCTATTCTTGCGCCAAAAGTTCAAGATGATTACATGGAAACTGCAGGTTCCTCAAACGTTTTGATGTATCGCCACTACGGATAATATCCAAGTGAATCAACGTGTACAGTGAACATTATCATTAAAACGATAGATGTTTTTTCCTCCAAATCACATGGCCTCACCTTCACCCACCACAATATGGTGATCAAAGCGGCTGCAGTTCTTGGATTTAAACTTCCACTTCGACAAGGACCACGTATGCTGGAAGTACCAGCCACGCTCGAAGAAAGGCGTTTTGCCTTTTTCGTCTGCCCACTCAAAGTTAGTCAAACGAGGAATTGTGTCGTCGTTGATGAGAGCCTCTCTAGACAGGTCGTGTAGGCATAACATGGGCGAACAGCTTTCTTGATACAGGTGCGACGCATTAAAACGGCGGGCTATCCAGAGAGTTTTTGAAAGAAGTTGCAGAAACCTGGTTTCAAAGGTTAAAAAAGAAACGGAGGGGAAGCGGCCGACCAGAGAAAATAAAATGACCGCATCTCCACGTGGTGAATGATGCTGATTGGGGCGAAGCTCTGGTGGTGCTGATGATACTGGTTCTGTTGTTCATAGGTAGTGCTGATGGTGCTGATTTTTTTATTGCTCATAGGTAGTGCTGAGTTCCGGGTTGCGTTTCGACTTCAATTACTACTGCTTTATGGTCGGTGAAATGCAGAGCCAATTGGACTCTTCTAGGGGATCCGCTAGAAGCCGTGGGGAACGCACCTCCACCGCTTAAGTCAACGGTCCATGTCAGAAAGAGAATGTGTGGTATGGGACGTGGTTATATACGCATTTGAGCATTTGACCGCAGCGCCATCTCGTCTATAAACGTTGAGCCAATGCATGCAAAGTTTAACGCGATTATATACGCATTTGACCGCAGCGCCCTCTCCTGTATAGACGTTGAGCGGCTACATGCAACGTTTCATCCATGACAGAATCCCCAGCTCTTGAGTTACTACCACATCTCAGAGCCCCCTACTCGTCCCGCGGTCGTGGCCGAGTGGTTAAGGCGATGGACTAGAAATCCATTGGGGTCTCCCCGCACAGGTTCGAATCCTGTCGACTGCGCAAACATTTTTTCTTTTTATGTGAGCACGGACGCCGTCCGGACGGACGGACGGCCGGACGGACAAGGCTAGACCCTAAGGAGCTTCGCCCCTAAAAAAACAAGACCCGTGGTAATCCCCTACGTCCACGAGCTGTCCCATGGCCTAAAAAGAGTCGCGCACACTTCGGAGGTGCCCGTGGTGTTTTCTGCGCCGTCAAAATTGTCCACTCTCTGCTCAAGAGTTAACAACAAAGAGAAAAAAACCGAGACTTGCCCAAGAAACACACCGCGCAGTACATTGAATGCGCAACGTCAGTTGTTTACAAAATACCTATGACTTGCGGAAAAGCGTATATAGGGCAAGCGGGGAGGTGCATCAACGATAGGGCACGCGAGCACGCCCTATCTGTTAGAAGTTCCCCATCGGGTAATCTAGCGACTTCATTGTGATAGGTGTCCGTGCGCGCCTAATCTTGACAGAACAAAGATAGTTGGAAAACAAAAAACAAAACAGAGAGAATTGTTTGAAGCCTACTGCAGTAGAGTAAAGAGGCGAGGATAGCTGCGTGAGTGCACCGTCAGTCCACTTAACTGAGAAAGAGTTTTCCTTTTGTGTCGGGAGCCTGAATTTGTGTACAAATAGTAAGTGTGTTTCAATAAACGTTCAGTTGTAAGTTAGCGCTTGGTCCTGTCTCGTCTTCCTCGTGTCATCGTTTTGTAGGCGCATCACAAGTTTAACGGGAGAAGGAGGGGAGGAGGAGAGGAGGAGAGGAGGAGGGAGGGGGAGGAGAAGGAGAGGAGGAGAGGCGGAGGGAGAGGAAGGAGGAGGAGGAGGAGAAGGAGAGGAGGAAGGGAGATGAGGAGTTGAGGAGAGAGATGGGAGGAGTAGAGGAGGGTATGGAGGAGGAGGAGGGCATATCTGTTGGAGTCGTTTGTCGCTCGTTGTCGTGTGTCGCTGTCGTCTGTTTCTGTTTGTGCGCTCTAGTGGGACGCGGCTATTACGACGAGGGAAACACACTGACACGCTGCTGGCATCATCTTTGAGGTTAGCCTGGAACTGCACTCAACTAGAGCGAAAGATGTGCAGTATATGCGAGACCAAATGTACGTACTGGTTATTTGAAATGGTCGTTTATGGCATCGTCAAAGAGTTTACAGAGTAAAAAAAATGTGATATAAAAAAATAAGATATAATATGCTGAAATGTCATGTGTTCAACGGTTACCCTAGAGATGGCGCCAGTGTGTTCTCTCGTCAGAAGAGGTCACAAGAAGTTTTAATGCAGTCGGTCGCAAGGAGTCGCATGTGTGTGAACCAGCATTTAAGCTGTCAGTTATAGTACACCACAAAACGCGCCCCGATGTTACGCCGAGGTGTTGTTGCTACGGTTGGCGCGTTGTAGTATACAAATAAAGTAGCGGGAGACAACTCTTACCCTGAGCTGTTCTCCGCGGCAAAGTCTCTTGTAGTTTTGGGTCACCTGGTCATCCTCAACCTGCTCGTCGAAGAGTTGTGCCTTAAACTCCGTGGACCGATTCGCACGTTCCCGTACGGGTACTCCGTATGTCTGCCATTTATATCCTGCACACGCCGAGAAAATTTAAGCAATGTAACCAAGTTGGGGTTGGTCCCGTGCTTGGTTACATCGCTTAGCGAAGGTAACCAAACGTTTATAGTGTTGTGAGGTTGGACAACAGTGACGTCCTTCGAGCTCTTCATTCATCTGACGTCTTTATGCGCTTTTTATATTAACCAATAAATATTATTGGCTGCTCATGAAATTAACGATACTACATTTCGGAATGTATGAACAGTTATTTTGGTTTCACGTTGAAAAAATGTTTTAACTAAAGCTTACTGTTATGGTTTTGAAATTGTTTAGTGCCGGGCAAACAATCGAGTGCTCGCATTCACTTAAGACTGGTTCACACGTTTAGGTCGGTTGAGTTAGCAGCAACCGAAACGACAGCTACCACAAGGTCATCGGGACGATACGTTTGCCATACACAACGTAGCAAGCGATGCACGTTTGCCGTACACAACGTAGCAAACGATGCAGCAGGTAGCTTGGCGTAGCAATCATGAGTCACGGTTGTTCGTGTGCTCTGGTTGTTTCTGTCGCTTTGGTTGTCGTGAACGCAACCGTCACAAATGTGTGAACCAACCTTCAATTTTCAAGAAGCCATAATAAATACCGCCACAGCGAGTGGGTAGAACTTGTTTTGTTTCCGACCAAGTCCCGATATAGCGACCAACAGAAACAAGTTCAACCAAAACCGAGAAGCCTTGAGCACGCTGAGTATGCAAGCGAAGATAGCTCTGGTAGGCTTGCAGTCCTTCGGTGCTCGTGAAGTCAGCTGAAGCTTGCCAAAGATACCTTCGCGTGCACGCTGCGCCTGATAGGGAGCTTGTCGGTGTCGGTAGTTTCTGTTTTGTCGTTATAGTGGGACAAGGGAATGCGGTATATAGGTGAGGAGACACAAATTGACGAGCACAGCACGCGATCGACCAGATAAAGTCCTATTGACGTGTGCCCGATTCGCCTCCGCCGACAGCGCCTCCGCGGGCCAGGCGGCGCAACTGTGAAAAAACAAAAAAAAACTAAAAATTAAAAGACGTTTACACTTTTCTGTAACGCGAAATTAGAGCGTCTCTTGAAGTATTTTGGCGGCAATTTTCACGTGAAGTTTTCGGCTATCTTTAGCGGAGGAAACTTAGTTTGTGTATAAGTCTCCGGACATAAAGTCATGCGATATCATCTTCCCGCTAAATTGGGCTGGGAAACTGAATTGGTGACGCGGTCACGCGACGTCAATTTTTCTGCTAAATCTGGCGGGGAGACTAAAATGTGCGTATAGGTCACGTGGCACGGTCATGTGACGGCATTTTCTCCCTAAATTTAGCGTAGAACCTGAAGTGTTGTTAAGGATCACGTGACGTAAATTTTCAGGCTAAATCTGGCGGAGAAACTGAATCGGTGTATGGGCCACGTGACACGAAGTCGTGACGTCATTTTTCCTGCTAAATTTAGTGGGAAACTAAATTGATGTTGAGGTCACGTGACGTCAATTTTCCCGCTAAATCTAGCAGGGAGACTGAATGTGTGGATAGGCCACGTGACACGAAGTCATATGACGTCGATGTCCCGCTAAATTTAGCGGGAAACTGAACTGGCGGCGTAGCCAAGTGACGTCAATTTACCCGCTAAACCTAGCGGGAAAACTGAGTTTGTGTGTATAGTCATGTGACATGAACTCATGTGACGTCCGTTTTTCTGCTAAGTTTAGCGAGAAAACTGAATTGGTGCTGAGGTCACGTGACGTCAGTTTTACCCGTTAGTGAAATCGGACACTAATATCGAAGTAAGGGAACTCGGCTGACTTGCCAATAAATATATCCCGAACAGCGTCGATTTAAAGAGGGAGCAAGCAAAGTCGTGGGCCCAAAGAAAACAACGTATAAAGGACTTCTGTTGCGAGCAAAACCTACAAAGAAACCATAAAATAGAAAAACGCTCGACCAACCTCATCCGAAAAAGAAAGGAAAAAAAAGAGAAAGAAACAAGATTGCAACAAACAAAAATAACAGAGAGATTCATTGGTCGATTTTTCGGGAATGCGTTAGCATAACCCTTGGAAAGCGCCACACATGTCACCCCTTTAGGAAGCGCGAACGCTGACCCCTTTACTTTTCTGTTTTTACTTTCTCTTTTGGCTTTTTCTTCTGCTTCCTCTATTTTTCTGTGGGGAGAGAAGGGAGTGAGACGTCAGCGCTTCGTACCAATGGGAGCGTCGCACACGTCACCCTCTCCCTCTTTCTCCCTCTCTCCCCGGCGCTGACGAACTGACAGACACCTGCTAGTTTTCGTCCAAACAAGCGTCCTAATGCTAACGCATTAATAAAAACAAAAAGGCTCACCTACTTTTCCCATGGTTCTCAACACTTCATCGTGCTGTTGGAAAGAAAATAACAGTTATAACTCATTTAAATAGATTTATATGAAGAGCATTAAGCTCCGCTCCATGTCGTTTGAACAACTCGGGTCTGAAAGGCGGAAGGAGCTTCGGTTGCGCCGCCTCCGGCGCGAAGCTTCGTGTACGTTTGACAATGCTTCGGTGCCTCATGCACCTCGAGCGCGCACGTGCAGCCAAAGCACGATGGGACGCGTGGAGCGCGTGCTTGAGCCTGGTGGTGGGGCATTCCAGAGACACGGCCCTGCCATTGGTCCCACTGGTGTCTAGGACGCGTCTTCGACTGGTGTATTAGCGGGATAGCGTGTAGGGACTCGTGTCGTAGAAGATCCGGCGTCGGCGTCGGTGTTGGTGGGACCACAAAAATTCGGGCATGTACCTGGTAACTCTCGTATGCGACGTCACGAGGGTTAAAAATTTCCCGCTAAATTTGGCGGGAAAAGTGTCTTCGCTAAACTCGGCAGGAAAAGTTTCCGCTCATCTTTCAGGGGAACGTCTCCGCTAAATTGAGCGGGTCGATAGGCTCATGACGTCATAGCCACGTGTGACGTCACGCCACAAGACCTCACGCGGGAATTTCAAGCAACACACAACGCTCACGTGTGACGTCATGTGACACGTGACGCTACCGACTAGACCACGTACACGCGCTTGCACTCTTTAGGAGCGAGCACGGATTTATACGAAAAGGCTTTGCGAACGGGGTCCGATAACGCTATCGCGTTCCACTCTTAAAGGCGAAGCTTCAGCGTCCCCCAAGTTGTTTACCCTCCTATTCCTCCTATGCATTAAAAGTAGTCCCGAAGTGGCAACAAATTGCGACAAAGGGGCCGGCGTGTCGCGATGATGATGATGATGATTCGGCTGTTTCCATTTGAAACGGGCGGGCTCGAGCCAGGTTCATGCCCAGCATGGGTGTGTGCGAATCTTACTGCCTCCCGTGGTGCATCTTCCTTCACCAATCAACAAGTATTCTTTCAGTGTTTACCACTGGTCTGTCACGCCGTCGGACGCTGCGATCCTGGTGGATGGTTGTAGAAACGCTGGGGAAAGAGGCGAAGCGGACGCTAGGGTCACTGTTGTCGTGGTGTCCTAGCTCGCTTCTGCTTTGGTTTCTATCGAGTGTCCGGCTACAGTGCGACCAGCTGCAGAACAGGCGCTTTCCGTATCCATCATTTCCGCCACCGCCAGGATATCGCTACAGGCAACAAAGTGACGCCTTCATGACGTTGTTAAACGGAGGTAAAGAAAACACCTTTGATAACACGGTATACACCAGTCGAAGCGCGCTCCAGGTAATGTACGTATACAGATAGTCATAAAAAACAGTTTTCCCTCTAAAAAAGTAGGGGAATGTTCGACTTTCCCACAAAGCACTTGGAGCAGCCAATCAACGTAATCTGCATTTAAAAAAATCCAGTCTTGGGAATGTCTTTGGGTACATTGTACTTAAAGTACTACTTAAATTAGGTTGAGAAAACTTGTACATTACTTGAAGTACATTGTACCAACCTGCACATGTACTTTACTGCAAGTATTTTCTTCTGGTACTTTCCGAGGGAGACACAACTCCCGACTCCAAAGTAGATTCTCCAATTTGGTCTTGTAACATTGGTATCGCAAAATGATGCTTTGTCAACTCCGAGGAAACAATGGAAGGGACATCCTACTTTCACCAGAAGCGCGAGCAGACGACGCATCGTTCCATTTGTGCTGGGGGTCTTTCCCGTGGCATATCGATCTCTACTTCTCGCTAGGTCAGCGCAAGTGATCGAGGAGGTTAAAATATTAAAAAAGGGCACTCCTCCACAAGAGGATTGCTGGCGGTAGTAATGGGGCTGGCGAAATGCGCTCTCCATCCTGAAAAATTGTGTTTTTAAAAGTAACTGTACTTTACTTTAAAAGTAAATTGAATTTACAGTCATTTAATTGAAGTACATTGCGCCCGGTGTGCCTACTGCTTTACTTGAAGCAGATAACCTCTCAGTTACTTTGTTATTTATTTTAAGTGATTTTTATACACTCTTTACCCAACATTGAAGACATCTGGAGCGTTTCCTTTCGCCTTGGGAGAGCAAATCGTTTCAACTACGGAGGAAGCTACTGTGAATGAAGAGGCTCAAAAAGTATTTAGACCTGAAAAGCTCTCTTCGCAGCGACAGTGAGCATAGCGAAGCATGAAGATCAGTCTCAGAGCACCTACTTCTTTGTACGTACGCCGATCAAAGTCCTCTCCTCTTTATTATACAACTTCTAACGCAGTATCAACTATGCCAGCTCTGACAGTTTGTGAGCGCAGCTCTTAGGCGCCCGTTTCCGGCTTGAACGGTCGCTCGCTGCGTCGGCGACCCCCAAGGTCACGTGACCCCCAAAGTCACGTGACCCCCTGTCACGTGACCCCAGGCATTCCCGGCAGATGACCCCCTAAGCCCGCTGACCCCCCCCTCGGCGACCCCCCGTCGTGACCTCCTCCTCCGGAGGTGCGTGGCCCCCGATGTCACTGACCCCCTCCCCCGCGCCTTCCCCTTCCACCGGAGCTCGCGCTCCAATTCAGCATTACAGGGAGTTGTAAACGGCTTTAATTTTTTTTGTGGTGGCGTTTCATCATTGAACCGAAAGTATCAAACTCTCGTCGTCAGCCGGCGTTGACAGAATTAACTGCAAAGCTTTAAAAAATACCAAACGTATATCTGCTGTGTACGTGACATTATTGTTCTCACAATAACTTTCTACAGGCATCTTACCAGACGACTGGAAGGTGGGAAGTATCGTTTCAGTCTACAAATCGGGTAGCAAGGATTCCCCACTAAATTGCCATCCCATCTCCTTAACAAGCGGAACGCTTGTTGAGGAGATGGGACGGCAACTTATTCTGGAACACGTCATCTAGTGGGGACGCGTCATCTACACTCAAATTATTAATTTCCTGGACTCTATAAACTTTTTCCACCCTTCCCAGCAAGGGTTTCGTAAGGGCTTCTCTTGCGAAACTCAACTGGCACTCTTCGTTCATGACTTGCGTTCTAATCTTGACCATAACCTTCAAACTGACGCGATTTTTTTACATTTTGCAATAGCATTCGACAAAGTGACGCACCAGCGCCTGCAACTAAAACTTTCCCAACTGAATCTAAACACTGATATTCTTAAATGGGTCTAGGAGTTATGTGTCTAATCGTTCTCAGCTTGTTTTTGTTTACAACCACTCATCTAACCCTCTACCAGTAACACCAGGCGTCCCACAAGGATCTGTCCTCGGCCCCCTCCTGTTCTTAATATACATAAAATGACTTACCATCGCATCTGTCATGCCACATTCGTGTGTTTTCTGATGACTGCGTTATTTATCGTACAATCACTAACACCTCTGATCAAACATGCTTGCAGAATGACCTTAACCATGTGCAAGAATGGTGAGACTGTTGGAAAATGACCCCTAATCCCAGCAAATGTAAACTTGTATCATTCCATCGTAGCAGTAACCCCTTCTTTTCTCCTATACAAATGCTAGCGTCACCGTCGAATCGGGGCATTCATTTAAATACCTAGGTGTTTAAATGACCCTGTCAAACGATCTATCTTGGCGCGCGCATACTACAAAAGTCATATCAGCAGCAAACAGTCCTTGGACTTTTAAACTTAATCTGCACCATGCCTCGGAGCATGCATGTTTACTAACATACAATTCACTTGTTAGATGAAAACTCGAATACGCATCTGCCATCTGGAACCCTCACCAAGCATATATTAGTAATGAACTTGAATCTTTCCAAAATCGATCTACAAGGTTCATTCATTCTGTCTACTCATACGATATCAGCATTTCAGCTTTAAAAGTAGAATCCGGCCAAACACCTCTTTCTCTTCGCCGTCGCACTTCTAACCTTTCGCAAGTTTTACTACAGCTTGCTCAATCACGCACCCATTACCTTACATTGTCCTCCTGATCACGCATATCTCCGTACATTGGTCATCCACTTCAAGTAACGCTCCCACGTACCCGCACTACGACGTTTTTAGCCTCCTTTTTCTCAAGCAGCAGCAGACTGGAACGGCGCTTCTCCCACCACGTCGCCTGCCATCACATGTCCATCCGTTTTCATAGAGTCTGTCGTCAACCACCTTCCGACATGAATGTTTATTAAAAAATATTTTATATGTAACCCCACCCCTTATGTAATAGCCCTAACGGTGTCTTTCAGATAATAAAACGAAATGAAATGAAAAACCTCGTAATTTGCCGACCTCACTCTGTAGACTACAGCGATTTGCACTCCCAAGTTCTCTATGGGAAAGTGAAGCTGCATATGTTTTGTGTGTATATTAAGCAGCGTTGTCCAGGTACGTAGAGATGTATTTCTTTGTCAACTGAGTTTACCTCGTTCACTGGAGTCAAACTTGGTATGGCAAAGTGTTCCAGGTGTCATTATCACGCACAGTGCTACACAGCGCTAAAGCCCGCCAATGGGTCTCTTTTTGGTTTCTTTAAAGCGGCAGTCGAACCAGAGTGTCGAACCGAAATTTTTATCGGTTCGGTTCCGGTTCGGGTTCACGGCTTTCGGTTCGGTTCCGGTTCAGTTCCGGGAGCAAAAAATAACGGTTCAAACCGGTTCGAACCGGTTCGAACCGGTTTGAACCGGTAAATTGAGAATATATTTTCCGCGTTTTTCTGGCCATATACACTATTTACGCCGTGAAACGATTAACTATATAGTTTCTTCGATCGTCCGTGCAATTTACTTTTGTTTTTAGGTACCAAAATATGAAATTCAGTTATTTAATTTTGACACAAGAGTGGAAGAAAATCTACGTTAACGTACATAACGTCGTGTTCATACGACTCAACATCCCTTTGTTTACCAGTAACGTATATTATACCTGAATCAAAATGTTTAAGCACAAGAGTGAAGAGTTGAGCTTGTTGGTACATACCTGTAAATAGATCCGCTTGAAATTTAGAACTATACTGTATTTTCTTGTCCTTTCTTCGTGTTTAAGTGAAATTCTAAAGTTCAAGCTGATTTATTTACACGGTATAAAATATTGTCGCGAAGTGTGGTAGGTCGCCTAAAATACCCGTGATTTGTACAACTTTGTGTCGCAGTATTAATAGTAAAATCGTGATTGTGTCCTTGAACCAATGAATTAAATACATCACATAAAATTATAAAATGAGCACCTCGTGGCTATATATATTACGAGATATGGTTTACGAAACACGCTTCACAATATATATGTATGAATGACGACACAACTGAGCTGAAAACAGTGAAATTTTCAAAATGTCAAAAAAGTTTAGGAATAATTCCTTTCAGTCTATTTTTCATAGAAACACCAAGCGGCAATCAAAATGCTTGTTGTTCTAACCAAACATTGTTTACACTCAGCACCGCATGCATGCGACTAATCATGCACCAAGGAGTAATCGCGATTGTTCACTCTAATCTATACGCACCTTCGCACTCAGATCGAATCTGGCCCAAAATAGCGCTTGCCCAAGTGAACATTTTCTTATACAGGAGAAGCTGGCCTAGTCTGGCTGTTGAGGTTTGCTCTTGACAAGATGCCGGTCAATTTTATTTGCAAATGAGCATCACCCTTGCTAATTGATTATTTTAACGTGATAGCGTTAAAGAGCTCATGTCGCAGAAAAGCCGATGTCGGTGGCGTGACTGGAAAATCTTGATTGGTCGATAGGGTGATGACGTCAGAGCTACATGCCCTCGCGCAAGAATTTCAAACAGCCCACAATGCTCACGTGAAACGTGACATCACGCGTGGAATGAGAGTGATTAAAACATGACATGTAATGCGAATTAAAGGTGGCCGTATGTCTCAAATGATTTCACTTTTATAAAGTAGTTACTTTGCCTTAAAGAAACAAAATTAAGAATTTTAGGCGGATTCGAACCCAGAACCCTTCGGTTGCGAGTCAGACGCTTTTGACTACGCCACGCGAGGCACGCTTTCGCAGCGAATGAGAATGCGATGCAAACGAGGCCCGTTAAGGCTATCGCGTTCAACTTTTAAAGGCGAAGCTTAAATGTCCTCCAAGATTATTTTTTGTTAAGTAAAACGAAGTAGTATTTCGCGTTCTACTCGACATGGCAGCTACTTAATTGGACACTTTCTGACGGTTTGCGTGCGTAATCGTCATGGTTCCGCCGCGCGCCCTTGTTTACTTTGTTTTTATGGTCACCACATAAAAGAGGCAATGACAGACTTCTATATGTTTGAAAAGTTATATGTGTGAGGAACACATAGTTATTTAAATTAGCTTCAAAATCAGGAATGTGTGTAAGGCTGTCCCATATCAGTTACAACGTGCCTGTTGAGGATAAAAACGTTGGAAAAGATTGGTAGAACATTTTTCAGATAAAATGGGGGGGGGGGGGGCATTGCTTTAGGGTGGTCGGCTCCTTATTTATGTTGTCAAATATTCAGTTAGTAATTAAATATATTTTTATAACGATCAATAAATTTTACTTTATAAAGTTCACATAACTGCTTGAGACCGACCCGGATGGACGATACTCGAAACTACGCGAGCTCTGGAGTCTGCGCAAAAGTGTTTTTCTGTTTGCTAATTGGCAGTGTGAAACATCGGGTTGCAGGGTATGCCAAAAAGGGCTCTGTGCTCACATGATAGATTGCAAGTCAAATACATAAAATGTTCAAAAAGAGAAAGATAATTAATGTTATTTTTCTAAATATTCTCTTACAGAACGCCTTACTGCAAAAAGAGATGCGTAAAGATGCACGTAATGAATTTTATAATTTTACATATATAGGGCAAAGGACAGGCAGAGATTCTTAAAATCTTAGTATAAATCACATTTCATCAGCTTCCATGAGCTCGAAACTTTGCGAAATACTGCCTCGGAAGGCTAATGTTATATTTGGTTTTACCTGCGCTTGCTTCGGGCCCTCACTTTAGAACCCTATGCTTGAATTGTCATGCGCTCTAACATTTCTCCAGGCTGCCATATATCATCGCGAGACTGCTATAAAAACTGCACAACTTTACAATTAGGACATCTATTGCTAGTGTTGCGAACATCACATTTCACCAGAAAGCTGAACTGTTTAACATGGTATGCACGTGACGTCATCACATTATAGGCTGGAGGTCATTGTGATTCCTTCTTGCTGAGAAAATCGAATTCGATGGTGCAAAATGCACGCTGCAGGAGGTTCAAGCTCAGTGAATGCCAAGTATTTTAAGGGCACGTATTATTATTGGCGACGTGCGCGATCGAAAGCGTCGCTGTGGTCGGCCGGCTATGATTGGCCGAATGCTGACTATGACGTCAGGAAAGGATTTCTCATCGACGAAAATAATAGGAATGTAAGAGCTTGAATTTTGATGGTGTTGGCAGTGTCGCTTTGAGAGGGTAATGATTTCAAGCTTCCACCATGCTCATTGCAAACACCATCGAACTTGTTCTTCGCACGGTAATGACGTAGCGTTCTGAACCGTAGAGCGCCACCAAAGCGTCTTGCGTTGAGTACATGGTCGGCAGTGAACGAGCGTCTGGAACAATAACAAAAAACATTCTTTTGAGCGTTTTCACACAAGTGATTTCAGTGCGCTTTTAGTGCGCCAAAAGATGGGAGAAAGGTATATATAACAATGGTACAATTAACTACACACACACACACACACACACACACACACACACACACACACACACACATACACACGCACGCATGGGCTGTTAAAGGAGGACCAACAGAAATGTTGCACCGCACAATTCATACTGCCTCTTTTCTTTTTCTTTCTTGACTTGCTTATACGACAGTGAGAGAAAATTCTTCCTTATTATTACAAAAAGGATAATGAAATGTAAATTAAACAATGAACGTGGTGAGGCCTTTATTATCATGGAAAACTATGAGTACTACAGCTCCTATCGCATCAATATTTTCTTTTACCGGCATATGTTTATTCTGGGTGTGGTTTATTTTAGGCTGCCTCGTCTTGATTCGAGCTGTCGAAAATTTGGCTAACATTTAATAACCGCTAACAATGTCACGCATGTAGGAGCTGCGGTGCACATCCCACCGACTGAAAGACGTGTCGTCATTCAGTTGATCAAAGACAAGACATACTTGGTCTTAATTTGACTTGAATATGTTGAATAACACCTTTAAGCATTATCTTCAAAAAATGAAAACTATGTACGCTCAAACCTGCCTCAAAATTGCAGGTCAATGAAAAAGACTATGTACGGTAGGCGTTTAACGGATCTCTGTTTTTTAACGTTGTGAAGTGTGGAGAACTTTAGTAAATATTTTTTCCGTTGTTCTCTATTTAGCGGGGGCTCGCGCCTTTTTAATTATATGAAGCGCGCGCCTGAAGTAGCTAACGGTCGCTGAAAAGTAATGTACTAAAATGCCCTGTTATTAACGCGTACTATGAAATTCATATTGCACATTCTATGACACACAGGCTGAAGACATCAAGGGTGGATCTTCATCGTGAAGATTTCGTGGTCGGCAGCACATCATCGCCGTCTTTCTCTTGTACCCACAGTATAGCTAAACTACTGAACATCCTTTATCAAGTGCGTGAGCGACTGCATGAAAATTTAGACGCGCATTAAACTTTTTGAAATCGCATCATCGCCACTACACTGTCTCAAGCAAACAAGTTTGCGCTTTACGTGCCTGAATTTAACGCCTGCCTCAAATAGCCTGCATTACGCAAAAAGTCTGCCTTCTCAGAGAACTGACACTGAAAGTTAACGCTTTCTGTGGTAAATCTGGTTAATGGCGCTCTGAATTTGCAAGCTGCGTATACCTGGCGTAAATATGGTATCGTATCTCCGCGACTACGATTTTCTTGAGACGACATTGTACTCAGTTGGGCAACGTTACCAGCAACTTGATGCGCGGCGCGACGCTATAAACGGTAAAATGCCGAAGATATTGCAGTCTCACGAAAACGACAGCGGGGCCAACCGATCAACCTTAATATGTTCTCAATCTTTGGTAAAAATTGCCTCGGTTCAAAAACATTTTCTAATTCGATATTCGCCAGAAATAAAAATTGTGACTGTATCTTGAGCGTATGTACAGAAGATTGCCGCAGGCTTTGTCGCGACAGGCTTATTGACTCTACTCTCGCGATAGTGCGATGTCATTGCTAAGTTATTCATGCCGCTAAGATACGTACCGTTGACGCTGCTGCTGCTACCGCTCCCCTTTAACCTGTGAAGTCGGTAACACACTAAGCTTCACGTGCCGCAAGAATGTTGTCGTCATACAACATATCGTTTGAACAAGGTTTAAGCACGACGAGTTGTACTATTTCTTGGAAAAATGGCGTGCGTACCTGAACTGCCATTGTCAGGGTCGTGGTGGTGGCAGGCCGGAACGAGCAGAAGTTTGGGCAGTGTCTGGCGTTACGTCCGACGCCGTAAAGTTACGTCAATCTCGCCCCTGGTTCGGGGGAAGAGGAGAGGCGAAGAGAGTTAGGTATACGCGTTTCGGTGCTCCCATTCCGGACGTAGCATGGCATGCACAGCGTAAAAAATGGCGGCAGGATTATGTCGGTGGCTGCTATGGCGGCGTCGTAAAGTGACATCGGCGGCATCCCTCGCTGATTTTCGCTGGCGACATTGGCACTGGTTTGTGGCGATCCTGTGGCACCGGTGCTGGCGCGAACATTTCGTAAAGTGCAATCTGCTGATGTTATTCTGAATCTCTGCAGAAGACGACGCAAGCGGGTCTGACCGGTCAGCCGCTCGCGTCGCATTCGTCTTTAAACAAATCTATTATTCTCTGGATAAAAACTTTTTGGTGCAGCATTTCGTGAAATAAATCGACTATCTTATGTTGGTATGCCAGCGCGAATTCTTGACTGCGTCGCGACGAAGAGCATATTAAAATATGTCGCGTCGCGTGCTGTTGGCTTAAGTTTAGCCTTAGCGTGCTGAAATTACGTGGTATAAAACTTTTTATCGGCCTGTGCTTGAGTCTATCGTGTCGTATGCAGTGCCCGATTGCTTATTTTTAATTACTATAGCACAGGCCTTAAAATTCAAAATGTTAATTGATTATTAAAAAAAAACTAAGCAAAAACAGACAGTTTTGCAATGACACAAATTGTAATTTAACATTGAGCACTTTTAGGTACCCCTACTACGCAGGTAGCACGAACAAACTATCATGGACTTTACCTGTAGAAGGGAATGATGATGCAGCGTGATTAATACCGCGGTATCCAACTAAGCAGTAGATTATTTATTGCTATTGCGGAAAATAGCAAAAAGCGCCGATGTCATTGTTCGCCGCGTATCGCATAATGTGCACATACCGCTACACAATCAAGGCAAGCAAGTAAATTAATAAATTACTGGCAAAAAAATTATTGTACACTTTTGTTCAAAATTATTTTATACAAGCAATTCGTGGAACTGCTTCATTTTAACAACTTTACGAGGCATCAATTTGTTCTTGTCCACAGAACACTGCGCAGCCCTTGCGTAAAAATGTCATCAATATTGTATTTCGTGCCAAGCTGTAGCTGCCTTTATTAAACCTCGTTCATTATCGAACATTTAAACAAGGCCTTTCTTACGCCAAATAGACATTTTACTGAAGGCACGCTCTATCCTCGCAAAATAATCTACGTTGTTTATTTGGATGAAAGGAAGTGGTGGTAGGGAAGGAGGAATTGAATACAAAAGACGACTCAAGAAACCTCTAACTTCGCTAAATATTTCGCTCAGCACAATCTTGAGTTAATTAAATCACTTTTGCTTTCCTGTTTCAGAAATTTTAACAGTCGCGCGCAAGCCAAGATAGAAAATTAATATATTTTACTGAGAGCGAGAAGCGTACCGAGATTGAGCTGAAAAAAGCATACGTGTGTAACATGTAATGCGGCGCTCCTTTCGCGAGCCACGGAGATCAAAACTACGTAACTACGATTTTGTTTCGGGGGGGGGGGGGGCGGCGCTAATAACAACAAGGGAGAGAGGTATAAGAATGAAGATAGGGGGGGGGAAATGGGGCCCCACAACCCCGATGCCTGACGGAGATGACTGGGGCGACTTGTCGTTTCATATTGCTTGACTACATTTGATTGCGGCTTTGTATTTTAACTAATGCTAAAGTGGCAGCACGTGTTATAGCACAATTTTAGCAACGTTGAACTAGGAGCGACACGCTTCGATAGCCGCGCTCAATAAAGAATGCCAGAAAGACCTTCATAACGCATTGAAGTCATATAAGCCGCAGCGCATCATGCCATATACCTCTGCCGCACCTTCTGCAGCATACATTTGTAACGCCAATTTGTTCTTACGTCAAGGATTGGCAAAAGAACAAATACGATATTGCAGCTCTGCTGCAAATGTAACAAAGAACATGTTACCCAGGCTGTGGCGTAAATATTTATACGACATCACGTGTAAGGCATGTATAGCTTATATATTGTTATGGAATGAGTATTGTCAAGAGCTAAAAACGTCCACTAAAAACGTTTTAATATCGACACCACATCATTGCTGTCTTCTCACCTCATGTGGTTGTGGGGATGTGTAAATATAAATAACATCCACATTCGTTGGCCATCATATAGTGTGAGTTAGGTACACAATATTTTATTGCCCGTTGATAGAAAACAGAGATCCGCTACAAGATGCCAGCGCCTGGTACGCAAAGTTCTCTTTCCATCGATTCCAATTTGGAACGAGTTCGAGCGTGATAGCCGGTTTTGAGATGGAATAATTTGCAAGACATACCGGTGTCCTCACGCTATTCGATCCACCATATCTCGCGCATGTGTTCCGACTCAGCAGTCAACTGAGAATATCTACTGTTGCGTTCCTTCAATGGAGTGTGGGATGCGCGCGCACCCCAAGCATGCGTTGCGCATACGAGCTGGCAAACAACCTGGTAACTCCAAATTCCGGTGACTGGGGCATGGCTGCCGCAGCTCCGTGAAACCACACCCCGGTGACTGGAAGCGGCGAGCACGCAAAAAGCAGAACGGCGAATTACGCGATAGGGCAGAAGATACCTGTAAGTAAAAGTATCCGCTGCTGCCACCCATGGCCCGTCGCGCTCAGAATAGGGATTTTACCGGCCTGCAAAGCGGCGCGAAAGAGGACCCTTCCCCTGCCTCGCCGTGCTACAAGTCAAGAAAGAAAAAAAGACAAAAAAGGGCGAGAGGGACTTTCCGCCAGGCGAGAAGAATATTTCTGTTGGTCCCCCTTTAGAGGCTGAATTTCCCAAAGTATCGCGCAAACCAACAGACAAGCGGCTGGCTTCTGGACAGCTACCGACATCTATAAGTGACGACGGCAACCAGACAAGCGGCTTGCCGGCTGTCCGGTTGCCGCCGTCATGCATAGATGGCGGCGACCTCTACAGCCTTTCCACTCTGGCTTGCCTACTTGCGGGCGGCCATTACTTCATTCCCACCATAGTACAGCTTCGCTGGTCTTCCTTCTTCACCGGAGGGGAAAGGCTGATAGTATTCCCGAGGAATTGCCTCCTCCGTTCGTGTGTGCTAATTCGACAATTTTATTTGACACTTTTTTGTTAACAGCAACCCTTCACTGCTTTTGTTTTGCACCTCGTAAAGCTTAAAGGGTCATAAAACGATATCGGGTTGGAATGTTCATGACTTTTCCGAGGCGTACTGGTCTTAGTCTAACCCAAGACTCGCACAGGCCGCCACTGATTCAGAAGCTTCTTTGTCGCGGTGAAATTGCGAGGCTAAAATGAAACTATTTCTCTTAGTCTTGCCTTCGAAAAGATTGATGTCGTAATTGTGGGATCAAACCCACCCACCTGACGACAGTCGAGCGCAGCTCATGAATTGGACAGGAGAACTGCGTGAGTTCTGTACATCGGATCGTAACAAGCAATGCATCGGCGGACACTTGGGTAGTGGCTCGTGTCCAACCACTGCGGTGATGAGAATAGCCGAACTCTAACAATGCCTGGAGCTCAGCACGCGTTTTCTTTCTTTCCAACCTCAGCGCGGGGGTATGATTAACGTTGGCGGCATAAGACAGGCACCAGGCCACGTGGCCGCTTCTGGCTCCGAGTTGAGGGAATGAACGATGCTCATATTCCTCTAATATTTTGGCGACTGCCATTGCCTTGAAAAAAGAACAAAGCCAAGTTCAATCAGTTATTAACGTTAGGGAGTGATCCTGAGTAGAATTTAGTGATGTATAGAAATCTTTTTATAGTTTCTTTAAGCAAAATACAGAGGGGGTCGAAACTTGGGCAATAACTTGAGAACGACGCTCGTGTGAGACTTACACCGACTGCCAACGTTCGGCTGTCCCTCTGAGGTCACTAAAATCTTTTTTTTTAGGTATTCCTTCCGTACACACATGTAGTTCTATGTAACGTCATATGAATAAGTCGCATTTAGTCATTTCAATGCTTCTATTCTCGGGGACACCTTTCGGATGCAGTTCAGCAACAACGAAAAAATGTTTGGGTGCCTCAATGATGTAAAATTGGTCTTCCAACATTTTTTTGCACTTTCAATAAATAGTGTTAAGAAGTAATTCCTGACATTGATAGCTTCCGAAAACATCCGTCAGTTTTCCCCTCCGCGCAAAAACAGATGCAGAAAAAATAAAGGAAAGAGACAGCTGTCGATCCCCTCCTCAACTCGCAATTTGAACAAGCGGCCACGTATCTGACGCTAATTGTATTCCGTCAGTGTTCATCATAGTCATGCCCTAGGCGGCTAGGGTTTGGAAAGCAAAAGCTTGGGCTGAGCTTCAGATATTTTTAGAGTTGGGCTATTATCATATTTAATTGACATGAGCCGTTACCCGAATGTTTGGCGACGCTGATTGTCATGAGCCCGAGCACTCGACTAGGGGTTATGAAAATCGCTTACGTCACGGTGTCACGTGACTCTCGGTGCAAAATCGTGATGTCATGTTACGTCACGCTGTCAACAAGGCTAATACATCTAGTGACTTCCTCAAATTAAATCGAGTTGACGCAGTGAGTCACATGACGTCACGAGGTCACGTGACATTACTTGACATGTATTGACACCATGACGTCAAGTGACAACGTGACACATGGTTAATCATAGTGCCAATACAAAAGCGCCACGAAAACCCACAATTTACCATACGTTGCAATTCTGTATATGACGATTTGGTCAATAGATAGAAATACAGCCGCCAATTTTTTATTCCCATATTTTCATTTTGTGATACTAACAAAAAATAAAAAATAAAGTACCTTGAACCGTTTTGAACCGGTTACCGTTATATTTTTTTCGGTTCGGTTCCGGTTCAGTTCCAAGATGGCGGCGAAGATTTCGGTTCGGTTCAGTTCCGGTTCGGAGGAAAATAACGGTTCTGTTCCGGTTTTCGGTTCGGTTCGGTTCCGGTTCAACACCCTGGTCAAAACTGCTAATACATCATACAAAAAGAAAAACACATGTACGTTGCAGACACGATGGCAGTGTGATCTCCGGACATGTTTGACGCCAGTTCAAAGCACGTAGGGTAAGGTGGGGTAAAATGCGACCGTTTGTGTTTAGCGCCATCCATCTCCCAGACAAGCAGTCGGAGTACGTTCACGCTTCACCGAGAGGTGCCGTAAAGGAGTATGCAAACTTATGCCGTGGTCCGTGAATTCACCGCTCCGCGTCAGAAAAGATGACGATACTTTCGCCACGATGGGCAGATCGCGGCGGGGCGACGGGCCCGACTACTGGATGCAGCGAAACGCACCGAGCTCGTGGACAGAGGGTTGGGCCAGTCACATCGCTCCCCTTCTCAGACTCAACACGGCTTGCCACGGCTCTCTGTCGTGTTCACACTGAAGGACGGAGAGGGAGTCCAGCTTTCTAGACGGAGCGGTGAAAAAGTTCACGGACCGTGGCGCCAGTTTACATACCCTTTAACCTGTACACGTGGCGTGTGTAAAAAAATAAGAGCTGTCGGCAAGAGTGTTCCGGAGGGGAAAGAAATTAAGAGTTGAGGTAGACGTGTTTACCCCCTGCCAAAAATGCGCAAAATTAAGCGCGAGGTTTGGCTTCGAGACGTGCGCCCCTGTTTGCACAGACTATTCTCCCGAGGGAAGCTTAAATCTTATTGGTATGCTTTAATGGCTCCATCCGTACCAAAATTGAGTGGTCTGGGATTGCTTATATTTTAAAGAAATAATTATTTACCACGTGGGGCAAAACGCGACAATCTTGCATTTTATGACGCGCATGCCATTAACGCACGAGTCTCCTGGTTGCTCCTGAACCATATTCTTTCTCTCCCGGCGTTTAGGATGGTCCAAACGTATGAAAGAACAAGAAGTGCTTCACAACGCGAAAACGACATTAAAAAAGCATCTTGGAAGTGTCAAGCAACAGCGTCACTCCCTTCGCACTGCTGCCACACTTTTTGGCGTACCAAACGCTGTGCTTCAAAGACAAGCTAAATAACTAGTAAAAATGTAACAAAAAAAACAACGGCTCTACAAAAAGAATAAAAAAATAGCTGCCTAAAAAAACGGCCGGGATAAAAAAGGCGCGCTCTTTCTCGACGTTTCATGTTTCAAGAACATTTCTTTTGGTACCTAAGGCAGTATAGAAAAAGAGAACAAGCAGGTTGGAGAGGAGCGCTGTTCTAACGTCATCTCCCCACAAGGCAAAGCTGGTGTTGGTTAAAACAACCGACAACAGGCGTTCCACTGCCCCGTCCCCGAAAAGGAAAAAAAAAGAATTGACACCGAACAGAAAGATTATTAGTAATCCCCGGAAGAAGCACGCAGTGGCCGAGCGTTTTGCAGACCTTGCGGTGCACACAACAGGAGATTGGCATTGTCTGGTAGGCAAAGAACTTTGGAGCCAAGCAGCCCCGTATTCAATATGAATTGAGTGCATGGAATGGAAGCCGTGGGCTCACGAGGAGTGCGTTGGAGCACAAGTGTTCTTAATGCAAAAAACTGAACGCATATCAGGTTCTTTCTAAGCGTCTCTCACTGTACCCCACTACGTTGTATCATTTTGCCCGACAAAAAGGGGCATAATGAGGCATTGTGCGACTTTCAGATGTTGTAGGTTTGTTTAATGTCTTGCTTTCTCCGGTAAAGCAATATTTACTGAGTATAAATTCAAGATATCTAAGATTATCCCCATGCTGTGTTTTTTATGTTAAAGCAAAACATAAAAATTACAATTGCAATTAAAACGTGTTTTCTCCGTTTGCCCCACCTTACCCTATGCGATGTACATTGAATGCTTCGAACATCTGTGCAGGCTGTTTTTGCAATCCGAATGTGACGGAACCATAGTATAAAAAAATTTGCATCGACCTTCACCATCAAAGTTGTAAGCTGCATAAAATGCATTATAGGGAAACGTTAAGGAAATTGGTATGTCACGTGACGTGCATTTTCTGCCACATTTAGCGGGGAAACTGAATTGGTTATTTGTCCCGAGACGTAGGGTGACGTGACGCCGATTTTTCCCGCTAAATTGGGCGGGGAAAGTGGATAGGTGTCTAGGTCGAAAGACGTGAATTTTTCCGCCAACTTTAGCGGGTAACTGAATGGGTAGATAGGTCACGTGACGTCAATTTCCCGCTAAACTTAGCGGGGAAACTGAATTGATGTTTGGGCCGCAAGGCGTGAATTTTCCCGCTAAATTTAGCGGGGAAACTGAGTTAGCATATTGGTCACGTGCCGTCAATTTTCCCCAAGGTGTATAGGTCATGTGACGTCAGGTGATGGCACTTTCCCCACTAAATTTAGCAGAGAATACACGGACAAACGGACGAACGGGCGGACGGACATCATTTTGGGTGGGGGGGGAGGTTGCGTTAAAAAGCATCTCATGCTTTAATAGAAACATGCCTCGGAGTAAGAGATTGTCTGCATGACATTCTTTTGTATGATGTATTACCAGCGTGACCCCAACCTAACGTAAACTGCGTGGACTTGATGACCTCTTTGATGGCGGCCTTGTAAAAAGTGTCCAGTTCTTGCTTGGGGATTGTGGGTGGTTCTTCCTCAGTGACCTTGGCTAACGCTTGCTCAGCCCATTCCACGGCGCGGTCGTAGAAACCGTGGCGAAGAGCCACCTGGCTGATGTTCAAGCAGTCCCGAGCTGTAAATGTTAAGCGGAGGAGCGGAGGAGTGTCACTCACCTGCAATTGCCTTACAACAGGGTCAGTGGCACAACGCATTTACAGCAATAAGCAAGGAAGGATTATATTTCTAATGAGCGTGTTGGTATAGTATAGAAGATAACAAAGAATAAAACTCGTCTATGTTTCGTCCGTTGTTTTCCTCTTTCTGTTATCTTGTAAGGAGAGGATCACGCGTGTACATGAGAGGTTATAACGTATAAATATTTGACACGCTGTAAATATGGTAAAAGGAAATTAGAAGTGGCACGTTTGTGCGACGATATGCCAGTATTCCTCTAAGCCATTGCGACAGGGATTCACCTGGTCGACGAGCAGCTTGTACCCCATTCACACGATCATAAAGGTCTGTTTAGCTGAGGGACCTTTACGGTTGGAGGCAAATCAGTTCGCGATTCTCCGCGCATGGCATGTGCTCACGACCCAGAGTGCTGGCTGATTTGCCGATTGCCAAGGGATCTTTGTTAAAGGTACATTTATGCTGGCCGTGTGAATTGGCGTATTAGACAGTGGACATGGACAACACCCGCTATTCTTTGTAATAGCCTTAGTAGATTGGAAGGAAATGCTAGACAACGCGCAAACACGAACAGATCTACTAAAAGAGCAAGGTCACGGTGCATTCACTGTACTTGACTGATTTAGCCGGTTACAGCAGACGTTCAACAAGATGACGTATGCCGATGACGTTGTACTTTTACAGTTCTTTGATGAGTCCCATCGGCTCGCATTCTAGTTAAACATCTCCGAGTTAACTAAGCCGTAGTTTTGAATTTTTACGTGATCTACCTGAGTCCAGCCCGGTACACACAGCTTAAACGTGAGTGCTGCACCAACGTCCGCCTGGGACTCGTTACTTAAAAAACACGACTCTACGGCCATTGTCTGGTTCCTGGAGCCTGTCTCCGACTGGTGTGTTTAGCGTCTTATCCCGCCCATAGATCAGAAGTTGTTCCCAAGGGGCAACAAAGGACGTCAGAAAAGCCGGAGTGACATGCTGTCGGATATTGCGATCCTGGCGGTTGGCACAAGAAGTACCGGCAAAGAGCACGAGCGAACACGAGTGTCGCTGTCGTCGCGGTGTCTGAACTCCTGGCTGCTGAAGCCTCCGTGGACTGTCCGGCTGTAGAGTGACCCGTAGCAGAACAGGCGTCTGCCACATTCACCACCGCTGATGTGACACCGCCAGGATCGCGCCCGGCGACAACATGACGCTTCTGTAACGTCATCAGGAAATCGATGGACCACCTTTCGTGGACGCAATAAACACACCAGTCGGAGGCGCGTTACAGCCACCATAGCCAAAGGCTGACAAGGCACTTGTGTTCGCTTTTTGCCCTCTGCTGGTTTCCGGTGGGTGGCTCAGAAAATTCATGACTACGGCCTGTTATCTAGAAGGTATTGACTACGCCTGGTAACGTCGGGTTTGTAGCTAACATACAGCGCCCAGTTGTGACCCCATTTCTGCAAGCCAAAACGATGCTCATCCAGCTTAAAACTGGCTGGACCAGGGGTTCGATTTTGGTCACCGCAAAAGCGAAAGCGAGTTATAATTTGCCTCTCGCAGAGAGAGCAAAGATGCCGTTCCTAGACAGTTCGTCTGCTAACGCGAGTGAAGAACGCGGTTCTTCTGCTACGAAGTGTCGTTCACAGACGGAAACGAAGCGAGAAAACGCCGTACGTCGTCTGCTAATAGAGCGGGAAATAAAGTTGATCATCTGCTACGAACCGAGCGGCGCGGCGAAGTGAGATCGTATGCGGGCTGAAATTGTGATCGTCTCCTATTTCATGTTGGAAGCCACTGGCAACTCGCGCTTCGTTTGCAAATCTCAGATTGTTCTGCTACAGTACACAAGCTGCTATTGACTGGGCGATGAAGAGTTCTAAGGACAATATCTTGAGAGGGTGCGAGAGCTTTCTTGCTATTCGTACGTTGAGGCGTTCTCACTAACATATTGCCCAAATGTGAACTCGCGAACGGGTCAAAAAGATCTCATTGGTGGGTGACGCGCAAGCTGTGGCGGCCCGTCCAATCAGCAGTCGAAAACGCTCTCGCTCGAACCTCGACCAAAATTAGATTCAGAGAGTTGGTCCCGCAAATGATACATTAATTTTGGAAAGACACCTCTTAATTTAAATATAGGAAATTATCTTTCTAAATGTGACATAAAGCCTAAAGGTAATCAGTAATTAATATAATGGTCTAATGGAGTAGTACACTGTACGAAATTGTGGTTTTAATTTTCGGACGCGATATAGAAAATCATGTCGAAGATAAATACCATGTTTTGTCCAAAAACGCTCGAAGGTTGATTGGATAAATTCATGAAATCATCTTTTCTTTGAACGAAATTAATATCAGGACGGGAGATTGCCTTACCACATCAAGACACATCTTTTTTAAGCTAAGGCCAAGGTCAGTATCTACGGTCTTTTGGAGTATTTCAGCAGATTGTGTATTCTTAGAATTGAGTTGATGCCTGGAATGGAGCTCGCGCTCGTACCCCAGGGTGCATGTTTTCGAAGGGTGAACCCTCAGCAGCATCGCGCCTTAGAAAACATTTTTCTAAGTCTTCATACGAGTCTTCTTTATGATGAACGATTACCATGGCATACCGTTCAGTGGAAGACGCCCAGGAAAACTTCGGTTGCGTGAAATCTCAGTGCGTATGTGTCCCTTTGTCAGTTCCTGTAAGTCCAAAGCGTACGTGTCTTGGAGTCTCACAAGTGATCCTGCAAGCCCAGTGAAGTCCTCGTCCCATGGAAGCAGCCGTTGCTTGCGCATTTCCATGACGTTCACAAGGGGATCTGCGAGTGATCGTGTAGACATGCTAATTGACGTACTGCCAAACCTTTTACGTTTCTCCTGTCACTTGTTCGACCACAATAAATTACTGACTCAAATTAATGAATTTCCTTTCATGAGCCATTTAAACTACATTGTAATATTAAAGGCTAGCGTGTGGCGAAGAACTTATCCCGTTACTCTAGTGGAGGTTTATAGAGATGCAGCCCTTTGTACGATAGGTAAGAATATGGTTTGCAGTTCTAGCAAACCTGATAAAGGCCGATGGTTTCAACATTCTTTAATCAAAGTAGTCGCGTCGGGCAGGTGGCATTTTGATAGCACACGAGCCTGCTTGGAGGATGAAATTTTATTTCTGAGTTCAAAACAGAAATGTTGGCTAAATTGTTTGCTATGTAAGCCTATAATATGGCAGGAAAGATGACTTGAATAATTCGGAGGCATTATTTGTTTTCTAGGAGGACAAAATTAATTTTTGTCTGTTAGTATCTAGGTAAATATACAGCACAGTAGGATCGAAAGACAACTCTTTGAGTGAACGTCTTCAGGCAGGAAATTGCAAGGCAAACGCCTCATCATCTAGAAACTGCGGCTGCACTCATGAAGCTTTCGGTGGCACCAACTTTAATTATTTTTGCTTCAAGATACAGCTCCAGGAATATGGGCACCAGTTGCAATTCAATGGTGGGTAACTGCAGCCTGATCCCGCTATACACATACAAGTTCTTTTAAAAGGCATTGATGAATCGCCATATCCATGCGCGTTGTCCTAGTGGGCTTGCTGTGTCTTCCAGCATTTTCATTTCCCACCATAAAATGTATTGTTTTGTACACGCGATATGTTACTCTACCAATAAAAAATGTGCTCCTACACCAATAAACGTCTACCACTTCTAAGTACTTGTTGATTGACGGAAAAGCACAGATCATATTGGTAAAGAAACTTGTCAGTAACATATGGTAAAGTAATATATTCTTAAAGTAACACCAGTCAGCTTTGTGCACAGTGAACTCGATCTTTTCCCATAGCGCAGTTCCACGAAACGCATTTCCCTTCCTATAAGCCAAGTTCAGCCATATTGATGAAAATTGTGTGACACTTTGGCCACATGATTACGCGCTGACGCTTAGTTCTTTGCGTCGTTTTTGTTTTGTTTCTATAACCCTGAAGCATGGCGAGTGGCTCCGTCGATGACAAAACTCAGCAAGATACAATCGGAGACTTATTTCGATTGCTAACTTTAAGTTTTTTTTTATTTGTATCCTTGCCGAAACAATGCTGATCTTTGGGAGAATTGATGCTGAATATTTGGAAACATGGTAACGCTTATGGACACGGAAAAGAGAGAAGAACCTCTTTTTCGTGTCCATAAGCGCCGCCATGTTTTTAAAGACTTTCGGAGTCGCCCAGGCGGCATGTGATTGGGGCCTCCATGACCGCAAACGGGTCGACTTCTCGAGTGCCATCTCGGCTTAAGAAGGACTCTGTATAAATTCCGAGGGCCAGATGATGCCTCTTTGTGATGCCGACTTCTCCGGAAGACGCAGTAGATGATGACACAAAAAAACTAGACCAAGATAAAAATTAAAAAAAACACTGTTTCCGCGCGTAGAATACGAAATTCCATCAGTATGGCGTCCGGATAGATTTCTGGCCGAAAGTACGTCACGTAAAACCGTACTATAGTTTAATGTGATCTGCGCGGTCACGAGGTATATACAAGGGCCACAATCGACTGAGGTGTTTGAAATCTTCTTCACTGGCGGCTTGACAACCTTGTCCACAGTATGACATAAACAAAGAAAAAAACATCGGTTGTATTTGAGCTGATCTTCACTATGTACTATACTACCGCTTGGGTCAATGAGATTGTTGGGTATTTTAAATGAACGCATAAATTGGTTTACTAACTCATCGCGCTAAGGTTTACCATAGACAGAGGTGCCCGAAGGTGGTGGAACTTGTGTATGAAATTTTCGCTCAACAAACTTACCCGAGTAAAACGTTAAAATTCAACAGCTTGAAATTCCTACCTACGGCGTCCGTCTGCTAACGAAAGGCGTCTCCTGTGGCAACGGTCGGGAGAAGGCGGCACGTAAGATGGCAGGCGGAGCAGGCGGCTACAATCGGCGATTCCCCCAACGTTGGCAATAACAGACGTCTTTTCTGAGCCAGAAGCGTTGCACCTATTTTCCGTGCCAATTGTCAGTGCATGATTCTCTTATTCTTACCAATAAAACATAAAAAATGAGCAGAAACGAGAAAAACAAAGCAGAACATATATGTTATCTGTTCAAGTGTTTCCATTATTTCGCAGCTGTCACACCAATTAGGCGCTTTTCCCCAGCAGACTGACGCCATAAGTAAGGGTTTCAAGTTCTCGATTTTTCATTCATGGTGTTTATGGCGAGTGTTCCGTGAATTTTTCGTGTGCGTCAACAAAAATCAGGTCCCGAATTTGATGAAATATCGCTTAATTTTATGGAAAAGTTTATACGTCTCATAACTTGCGTATGCATTTTAGTAGATAAGTTATCGATAGGCACCATTTTCAAGATCAGAAGACTGTCAGGTAGATGCTGAATGTTTCTAAAAGATTTGTCGCTGTGCGACGTGCGTTCGCCATATCTACGCTCGTACCGCCCTCTCTTTGTGGTCGTTCCAAGCGCTTGCGGGCCTAGTATCCTTTCCTGCCGCTCTCCCGGAATGGCGGTCCCGTCGCGCGTGTCTACTTTCCGCCGGCTCCTCGGGGCGGGTCTGTGTCGAGTTCAAAACAGCTTCGCTGGTCCTCCACCTTAAAAGAGTGGAATGGCTCATGATTTTTTTACTTCTTAACTCAAGTTTGGTCAATAAAAATATGACTCTCAAGATCCACTATCATCAGGCACCTCTGTGGTAAATCCTGATGCGATACGTTAAGAAACATATTTATGCGATCCCTGCAGACAGCCCACGATTCCGTTATTCACGCGGTAGTATAAGTCTGCTAAGAAAATATGAGACCTACCAAACTTTCGCGTTTTGTTTATCAGTGCTTCTATGACTCCCAGGCCAGCGGTCATCCTCTTGATCAAATGGAATGCGTGCACCGGATGCTTGAGGTATTCAAAGACAGCGGAAGGTGACATCAAGTCGTCGTAGGGCTGCTTATCATGAACGAAACTGTCGAGGAGAGAATCGGAGGACTGTACATTTGGAAGTCGAACGCCGAATATATGCGAAAGTCACACTCGAAGACTGTGTTGTTTATTTATGTTAGCATTTGCAGATATTACGGCGTTGCGTTGTCATAAAAGGCATCGTGGGACCCAACTTTTAACGTAGAGAAAGAGCTGAAGCTGAAGAACGCGAAAAACCTGTCATACTTTTGAACGTGTCAACTCGTTCCAAAAATGAAGCTTATTATATTTTATAAGAAAAAATAAATTATTATTATAATAAAAACCTACATTATTAGCTAGTATATATTTACAAATCAATTATGAACGCAGTAAGATTATCCCTAGGAATAAACTAAAATGGTGACTCGAGAAAATAAATATACAGCAACGATCACCGAAGTCAAAGCGTGACCACAGATTAAAATAAAAAGGACTGATTGAATGCCATGCGAAGAAATAAAACAACGAAATCACCGCATGGCTCGCAGATATAAAGATACAAGCATTAAACAATGTTCGTAAACAATTAAACGGGTAGAAACCGAACAAAAATATTCTGCAAAATGGTCCATACGTAGTGGGATCGCAGGGATTAAACGGCGGGTTAGATTGAACAAAAAAAAATATATATATATATATATATATTAATATATAATCTTTTTCTTTGTCACTCATAGAAGAGAAGGTTAAAATATATCCCTATTCCCTTTTCTCCCGGATCACGAACATGCCTTTGATTTATGAAACATTTTATTTATTTTCATCATGTGTCAAGCGTAGTACAGTCCTCACGTCTGCATAAGCCATGGTCACAAAACGAATACATAATTAAAAACACAGTCTCTAGACACCTTGTATGAGGCCTCGTCACATAGGTCATACAATAACTGCCTGCATACAAGTTCGAAGCACACACATGTATGAAGCAAACATGCATAGAACAAGCTTCAGGTGTGTCCCCCAATAATAGTGTCACCATGTTTACATTGAACTCGATGTGATTTGTATGAAGCATACAAGGAGTGTGACTGCGGCTACATTGGGCGACCCAAATGAGGCAGAGCAGTGGTGGAACCTACTTGAGTATGCTGTCTTGAACAACTTTTAGGCGTTCCACGTAGCGGAGGAGGTCGGTTTTCACTAGTTTTTCCATGCTGATGAGACCGGAGAGTGTGGACATCGTTGAGTGGTAGTTCGTCTCGACGATGCCGCTCGATGGCGTCGCCAGGCAGCACAGCAGCACGACCACGCTTGCGAAGTGCCTGCCGGTTTTGTTAGAAGTATGTCACGTTGGTATCACAGTCGTAGGAGAGATAAACAGTTGCACTCTTGGTCACCTAAAGACAATATCCTTGAACAACGTGGAAAATCTCATGAACATTAAAAGATCAGAATAAAAACAAAGTCCTGAGTGAAATGACAAGAAAACGTCAATCGTTTTATATAAAGAAGCATGATTACTTGTATACTCAGGCCGCACCGCAACTCAGGAACACTTGGAGCGAAAGCTGGTCCTCCAGAACTCGGAAATGTTCAGAACCCAAGTACCCTGTTCTACCCAGGAAAGTCCAGAACCCGGGAGTCCTGGGTTCAATTCCCACTCCTGCCTGTTTCGATCTGGATTAGCATTGTAGTGGCGCGCGGTCGAGTATCGCTACTGCGTGATGTACATACATTAAAGAACCGGGTACTGCACTGGCTTAATTTCTCGTCTAGAGCGAATAACAGATCCAATGCTCAAGCAGACTAACCATAAGCTACCTAAAAGTCTAACGACTAATTGGCTTTTGCGTGGTACCAAGTCAAACTTGGCCGAGCACTCGATAATAGTCCTTTTTCGAAATACTGTCCTGTGTTGGCAGCTGTGGAATCACTGCACAATGGCCGACTAAAACCGGAAGGTCAAGGCACACTTTATGTGTTTGGTTGGATTAAAATTCGAAACACACCCACAGAAAAAAGTTATGAGCACAGTAATATCGCACTTTCGACGCTGTTTAATTGACTCGTCGGCTCCTAGCGTTATGCGCTCCGACGTTCGCTATCTTATGGAATGACTTGCACGTTTCACGATGTCAGTTGTTCCGTCACTGTACAGTGGTTCCGACCTTTTAATAATCGGCACGTGACTTTCGAAAGGGGTGTATATCTTCTTCGTTGTTCGAATGTCACCTTGCATGAAAACAAATTTCACCGGATCCACTGAGCACGTCCGAGTCACTCACAGCACAGCGTGCCACCGAGGTACCCTTAAAGCAGGGCTGCACAACTCAAAAATGACGCGGGCCAGAAATATGTTTATTGGCTGACAGGTTTTAAATATCTGGCATCATCGCACTGTTCCGAACCATGCCGAACTGCTTCGAACCAGGCCGAGCTCTTCAATTGATTGTTCGCGTTGCCGAAGACGCCGTCGCCATTGCAACGGCACCGTAAGTTCTAGTTTTTCCATACGAGAACGTCGCTTTCCTCCTCTCACTTAAGGACGCGTTCGTGAAATTCGACTTCTCCTCTTCTTACGATGTTCTTAACTTACGAAGTTCTTTGATAAGTTGTCGTAAACTAAGCAGCTTTTCGTGAATCTGGCCTCTGATGGCTAGCAGGGGCCTACATGACAGGCAATACTGAACTACAAATGGGGGATGATATACGTCAACTCGCACCAACGGTATGACAGCCGGAACTGTAGACTCTATGGGAGCTTTTGACATGCATAAACCAAGGGCATTGTCGGCTGTATTTTGGCAGAAGTGAAACAGAGCAGACACATAGAGATTTGAAAAAGAAAGTAACCTTGCCGCTTTCCCAAAAGTAACACTATTTATATGTGACACAGTTCCAGTCGACCAATGAAGACCAGGCAGATTAATATCACCATATAATTGTGCCCTGTACTTTGAAAAATCAGCAATATTACAGAAGGTTTTAAAATGGTTACTACACACGTCATCATCAAAAAGTGGAGGGAAATACCAGTTCCCAATTAAGTAGTGGAACCCATCGTTCGTAGGAATTTCTATCAAAACGCACTCAACACAAGTTTCAAAATCCGCTCTTCGAAGCGATTGAGCAGCACAGTCAACGATATCAACCCCCCCCCCCCCCCTCCCGCCCTCACATCCAAAGTTTTGTCTGGTGCTCACATAATCACGATCTCCTGAGGTGAACGATCATGTTTTATGGAAAGTATTTAATGCTATATATCCTGTCATAGAGCCACATTTCTCTAAGACTAACGCAACAGAGGTTCAAAACATTTTTTTATAGGAGTGTCCTTGTGGTTTTGATGATGCATTACTTAAATTTACACTAAAACAGTTTATTTTCTTATTCACCAGCGTTTCAACCAAGGCTCGAGATATTCACAGCCAAAAGAAGAAGAACATAGATTAAAACTCTCTTTATTATTTAATTGTCACATGTTACCAACCTTGTTAGCTACCGACTGGCAATATTTGCCAATATAGTTAAATGTACATATAACATTTTTAATTTAAGGTTTGGCCAGTTGTATAACGGCTTCTTTAGCCTCGTGATTCCGAGAATATGAGACATCGCTGTAACGACGAAGCTTTAATTTCTCTCTCCTCAGGATAAAGAACACTTCCATCGATTCTCTGGTGAAGCACAATGCAGTGCATCAAGCGTTCTCGATGAACAATATGGTACATCTATCAAATGCCTCAGTTGAAAAGGGGTTCAGCGTAGCAATTGATATCTTAACGAAGAAATGAGGCAAGATGTTTGACGAGATTTTTGAGAGACAGCTGTTGCTCAAAATACTCAAGGTCAATAATTGGAACTGGTGGCAACAATACCTTGAATAACCTTCTTCCCTTTCTTTCTTACTTGAGTACAGTAAAGTTGAAAGTAATGACATAAAAGTAACTGATTATTTTTTGGCTTTTTAGAGTAACGCTCGCTTACTTTTATGGAAGAGTAGCTGTAATTAGTTAAAATTTAGCCGGGAGTACTTGTAAACGAAAATACGTACTTTTTTAGTAACGTTATAAATCTGCTGGAGAGCCTGTCATAGAGCTAATGAGCGCATAAATCTGCGAGAGTCTTGGCATAGTATGACTACCTCAATCGTTTTCTTGATGGGTAGAAAATCAGATGAGCTAAAAGAGGAGCAAGTTCAGAAATATGGTAATACCATTGTGCATTCTTTATGCTACGGGCTTGGTTAGAACCGACGAGCCGCACTCTAGAGCGTGAGACGCATGTGAGCAAAAAGCCGCGTCAGTCCGCGTACGCGCCACCGAGCGGCCTAACTATAGCAACCGCTGCTGATGCTGTGAGCAGTGGCCAAACACTGTGCCGCTACGTCACATCATCACGGCCGGTTGCCATCGCGACTAATCGCGACGCCTCTCGGCCGCGGGATACCTTCTTTTGCACGTCGTCAGAACGCCGTCAAGTGACAACAGGGATCACGTGAGCACCCACATGCCCCCTCCCCTCCCCCATCTTCCTGTTTCTATTTTTACCGCTTTCTCCTCTCTCACTCCGTGGCATTTCTTTCTGCGTTTTGTTTGCTTGTTTGTTTGCTTTTTCGCTACAAACAGGAATTTGGAAAGCTTGCTGAAATTAATCTGTGATGTGCGCGCTAACGTCCAGTTGCTGGCAAAGCAGTTAAAGGGATAGAAAGTGGCGGTCAAACAAATGTCATGCTTGCAGGTGGCGTCGCTGTTCTACACGCATTTTCCGAAAACACGCGTGCAGTCGACTGCAGTCTTTATGACGTTTTAAGCGATGCAAAATGCAAAACCACTTCTCAAAGTACAACATCAGCTATCAGACCGCACGTAACATTTGCTGGGTGTGCTCAACATTACAGAATACGGCACCGTTGCTTTTCATGCATGATTTCTAGTGTTGTAAACAGACCAAGGAGCTAAATGTCATGTCATACAGTTTGCAGTTGATCGGAAAGTGCGTGTCCTTTGCTCGTTCGCACCGGTCAAGAAACATCCACGAGGCAATGTCTGCATTCACAACCTTTTATTTAACATTCCGATTGTTTCGTAGTTAAAAATAAAATCTAAACTAAAGAAGGAACACACGAAATCCGGTTTGAAGCTAGGCGGGATCCAAATGCAAAATGAGGCTTTGCGACCATACGAAGACGCGCTCGCACGGGAGTGAAGTCACGCAAAGCGTGCCAGACTCTCAGTCTTACGTAGTGTACGCACTTACATTTGTCACGTGCAGGCAAGACAAAAGGATATCCAGCTCGCCTCTCTTGTACAGATTCAAAATTTTAAGTAAGACGCATGCCGAAATAACGCGCGAGCTCAGAAAATCACCGCAGGGCGTGACACGTCCGCAAGGATCAACAGTCGAGCCAGTCCCACACACACGCTCTGAATGAAACATTTCCACTGCCAACTATTACCGAACTTTCTTAGGCAATCTACACATGACTTTGTCAAAACGTCAACTCAACACCGATAACAGCATCACAAACTAATCGAAACGAAACCACGAAACCGCTACAACGGCGACGGATTCATGGCTCAAAGGCAGATAGAGAAACGCCGGAGAGGGGGACGAATACAATCAAAATAAAAACAGGCACTTTTGGCCGGGGGAAGGGGGGGGAGTGTGCAGGCACGTAGGTGATCACGTGATCCCTATTTTCACGTGACTGCACTCTGACAACGCGCAAAAAAGGCATTCCCTCGCCCGCACGACTTTACACTGTCTTTGATCGCTTGTGTTTCCCGCTAAAGACCTCTTAAAAATCGAGCTGCAGATAAACCGCATCTGAAGGGATACCGAGTACAGCTTCCAAGCCCATCGACCCCTCATGAATACATCGAAAAGGGCGACGCCCGAAAGATATCTCGCCTGCGAGGATTGCAGTTTATTGTACGCTAAAGAAACCGGATGAAAACTGAAATCGGACTAAAAGAACATCAACGTGCCGTTCTGTACGCAACGTTCATCGACCTGTTTCAAAGCAGAGCTCGTCGACCGCACGTGGGAGACGGTAAATCCTTCGACTTTGTGGCGTTAACAGGTCTTACTGAAGGAAGAAAAAGCGAACACCACGGAAGTCCCTCGTACAGTATAGCGGAGTTAGAAATAGCGTACAAAAAGGTTTGGCGTCCGCAAGGAATTAGCGTCGTCTTTATGCGCAAATTTAAATCGCGGTTTCGGCTCGACGCATGTGCAGTTTCAACGACGCTACTTCTTGAAGAACGGAAGGCTTTAGGGTACGGTGTTCTAGAACGCCCAAGCGACTTTGCGGCAGTCTGCTTTGCGGCGACAGCTAAGAATACAATAGGGCAGAGATTTTAGCCCCTGGCTGTTCTAAATTGACGGACGTGGTTGAGTTGCGAAGTAGTTTCAGTTTAATATCTAAACTTGAATTTATAATATGAAAAAAAAATATTTATAACTGTTTGGCCGAAGGATTAACGTATGTTCCGAGCACGTTTCTTTTTTTTTTTTTTCAGTGCAGTTTAGAAAGTATGTATTGTTGAAAATGTACAAGGTGACGGCTGTGAGTTTTGAAGTGGGGAAGCACAGTATCTTTGAGAGTAAAAAACAAAAAGAAATGACTGTTATGGAAAAAATATCTTTAGAGTTCGTTACGTAGATTATATGCGATATCGCTTGCCCGAACACTATACAGGGTTTTTATTTTTAAGATGTTTCAGATTTGTTTCCACAAAACCGTGAAATTGTGGTTAGTGCAGGTTCGTTACGCGGTCAGGGGGACGTAATATACGGGTATAATTGTCACACTAAATAGGTCAATCCCGACGAGCTAGCTCTTTCACCTAGAGCCGTCCCCAAACCATTTGGGACGATTGTAGCTTGTCCACGTACTCTACCTCGCCCCTTAAGTGTTTTGTACCACCCAGGCTCGTTCAGAGCTTAGTTTGCGTCGCTCCGCAAAGATGGCTGCACGTGTTTTTTTTGTTTGTTTTGTTTTATTTATCCTCTTAAGGATGGTGACGAACTGTGGAGATACGTGCAGCCCGGGCCGCACGTCCAATAAAAATAAACTGTTTAAGATAAAAATAAAAAAAGACTACAGACGGTTCAGGGGTTAAAAACCAAATTTGTTAATCGACTTTTTAGTTATTGAGGATAGATATAATTTCATCCAGAAACCGGTTTGGCTTCATGAAAAGCCAATTATTAAGTTATCTTTTATAAAAAAATTAAAGACGTTTACAATTTTCTGTAACGCCGAATTAGAGCGCAGCTCTTGAGGAGGCGGAGGGGATAGTATGCAGAGGAGGGTACGCCCCTCTTCTTTCCCCGCTAAATTTAGCGGAGAAAATTTTCCGCTAATTATAGTCGGAAAATGTTACCCTCGTGACATCGCACGTGACGTCACTAGGGTAAATCTAGCGGGAATTTTTTCCGCCAAATTTAGGGGAAACATTTCCCTGCTAAATTTAGCGGGGACATTGGCAATGTTAGATGCGTGTGACGAAAAGCGACGTCACACGTGACGTCACGTGTGATGTCACGAGGGTAACCCTCGTGACCCTCTTGAGAGTAACCCTCAAAACCCTCGCGAGGGTACCCGGTGTGGCTCTCGTGAGGGCAACCCTCGTGACCCTCGTGAGGGCGACTCCGTGAACCTCGTGAGGGTAACCCTCGTGACCCTTGTGAGGGTAACCCTCGTGGCGTCATTATGAGAAACTTCCCATAATGCAACGCGCGGTTACGCCGACGGCGACGGCGACGCCGCTCAAGCCGGAAATGGGCGCTCTAAAACAAACAAACACAGAGTGTGGGCTGCGTTGAAATCGCAATGAGCCACTTAAGTTATCACTCGTAAGCCGCAAGGCTGGTGGTATAAAAAATGAAAGACTTTTACAACTCCTTGCAATGCCAAATTAGAGCGCAGCTCTTGAGGAGGAGGGAGGGCACGGAAGAGAGGGTATGCCCCTCCTTCTCTCCTGCTCCCCTCCCATTTAGCGGGAAATGTTTGCTACATTTCCCCCTAAATTCAGTGGAAAAAATTGCTCGCTAAATTTAGCGGGACAATTTTTCCGCTAAATGTGGAAAAAAATGCCCCGCTATATTTACGGGAAAAATTCCCAACTAAATTTAGCGGTGAAATTTCCCGCTAATTGAGCGGGGAATTTTTTTACACTAAACTTAGTGGGGAATATTTTTCAGCTAAATTTAGCAGGTATTTTTCCGCTAAATCTAGCGGGAAAATGTTTCCGCTCAATTTAGCGGGAAAAATTTCCTCCTCCTCCTCCTCCCTCGGTGCCCTCGTGACGTCACTCGTGATCCTGGTGACGTCACTCGTGACCCTCGCGACATCACTCGTGACCCTCGTCACATCACTCGTGACGTCATATGTGACGTCATTATGGGAAACGCCCTATAATGCAATGCGCGGTTATGCCGACACCGACGCCGACGGCGACGAGAACGGCGACGACTCTCAAGCCGAAAACGGGCGCCTAAGAGCTGCGCTCTAAAACGCGCCTGCAAGGTTTTTAATGCTAAAGCATTAACTGTCCCATGGAGCCAGTGACGTCATCAGTTTTGAAGCCGCACCAAACGGCACCTAAACTCCTCTCTCCAAGTGAAGCCGGCTCCCAACTTTGAAACCACGCGAAAAGCCTAGCAAGACGGCACCTAGTTTTCCCGATCCCAAAGGAGCGGAGTGATGCTGATGGTTTTCGGCTATGGTCCCATTGTCTGGCGAGCGTCATAGTTTCAAAAAACGAGGCTCCCATTGGCCGCTGCGTGTCAGTTTCAACGACCGCCACCCCATGGCGCTGCGTGTCCGCTAGGCAGCGGCTCCACCGCTCCACGCCCAAGGTCAGCGCGCCGAGGAGAGCATGCTCGCGCGCTCCACAGTTGACGCAAGTACGCCACAGACGGACTAAGGGAGCGGAAGAGCGGCATGCATGCTTTCGCATTCACAACTCATGAGAAGTGCTTAGGTGTACCTCGAGTCTTGTTTACCCTTACCCTCGTTTTTGCGCTGCCAGCATTGCACGCGTTGCACGAGCGCTAACTTGATAGTGCTCCCGCATTTTCCATGCGCCCCGAATCCATCTAAAAATGTACTTATTTTGTGGCTTTAGGCTTCTCGATAGCGCTCAACATGTTTGTTATTGACACCATTAGTTTACTTTCACTAACTAAAATTAACTATCCAAAGCTGATCATCTAACTAATCGTGACGATTGGCCTTTTATATTTTGTTTCCTTGGCCGTATAACATCATCTGCACAAACCGCATTAGTGTACCTCTCGTGGCACTTTTTAAAACAAATATGTAAAACATAAGACTTGCATATCCGAGTATCGGTATGGAACCCAAAGGAGTATCAGCAGTCTTGCACACGTTACTCGAAAAAAATGTAATCGATTACAAACACAATTATCCTCGCTTAAAAAAGTATTCAATTAGATTATTCAGTTGCTTGAGAAAAAAAAAGCGATTGGCCGTTACTTAAAGAAAGTAACCATAACTTCTCCGATAACTTCAGATATTCAAAACGAGAGAGTATTCTGACGTTTCGAGAAGGGGTCTTTCGCACCCATCAATTTTGCATTAGAATCACCGAGTTATGAACTGCTTATCATCTTAATCCGTCAATTTCAGTAAAGCAATCTCCTCTTGGAGATTTGGCTCGATGGTTCCGTGGAAGGGAACTTGTTCGAACAAAGGGCGTCGTTAGAGACGGGAAGGAAAGCAAGTAATTGGTTACAAGTAAATTTGGAAGTTCCAAAAGTAAGCTGACTATTTATTGTCGTGATTGCTTCCTAATAAACGATATCAAATGATCAGAAAATTAGTTCTAAAACCAATCGATTACAAATAATTTGATTACTTGCATCGGTTACCGTACAAGTAGTAATACCCGAAACTTTCAAAAATGCTCCTTTAATTATTCGGGTGCCTTTTCTTTCAGTGTTCTGGTCGCGCATGGCGCATTCGGTAGCCACAACAACAGAATAAAGGAAGAGAAGAAAAAACAAATTAAACTAAACTAAACAAAAGGAACTTTTAGGCCTCTTCTAAGAATGAATGATGTAAAGACAGTCGAGCTGCCTAGGGTTCCCAAACCTTCCACCTCTTCATGTATGGGTTCATTGAAACGTCATAATAGTTTGACGACGCCTTTGTCAAGCTGCCGAACGTATTCCTGTGCTTCCTGCTAATTTCCAAAGCTAGCGTTTTCTTTCTCAATATTTGTTTTTAAACATTAACACCTTCAAATACCACTTATCTTCATCATCTGTGACGGGGGATACAGATACAGGCTTGACAAGGTACCCTAATTTCATATTGCTCTATAAAATGCATCAACTTTACATAGTTCACATGCTATTGCCGGTGAACATCGATGTGCAAAGGTAGACAGAAGAAGTTCTGATGTGACTAGTGTTGCCAAATCAAAAAATTAAAGCCAGCTAAAAGAACTCCCGAACAACCGCTAAATCCAAGCGCAGGGTAGTAATAAATACGTGCTCGGGTGACGTGCTCAAACAATGGCGGACTTGAATAATTTGCGCAACAACTACTAGATGGCGCACAATTTTCAAAAATTTTACATATAGACCACTTCAGTTTATGAAGAGTTGGTGCGTTAATGGCGAGGTGCGGGGCAGGCCGGGAGAAAGCGCGGTCAGACAAGGCACGCCCATGACGTCATGGTTTATGGGCTCCCGATCAGCCCCAAGTGGACCTTGGGTGACTTATAGACGTATGGTTCCAATTCGGAGCTTGCTAATCATCATACAAAACACGGCTAATTTAGTAAACTTTAGAAAGACTTGAAGCAGGTGGAAGCGCGGGCGTGCGCTATAATGTTACCACTCATTCAACAGGGTCGGGGCTGGAGGGTAATACATTGATTACCCCCATTTTCTCACAGACTGCATTTCACCTGTGTCACGAGTGATAAGAAGTTTAACGCTTACCCACGGGTCCTCCGGGCTGCAAGTCATTCTAAAGTTTACTAAGTGAACGCATTTCGATGGCGCTCAGCAAGTTTCTAATTGGAACAATGGGTTTATTATCACTAACTAGAACGTTCATCTAAACTATCTCAATTAATTCTTCGATTTTAAATGAAGATTAGCTGTATACATCATGTGTTCTTGGCCGTATAACGCACCTGTATACATACCGCATTAGTGTACCTTTCACGTATTGTGTTTTAACGAATTCAAAATCGAACGCCTGTATTTGAAGAGAGGGCTGCATTTTTGCGTATGTAAGCTGTTTAACATTGAGGATTTACGTCATTTGTTTGGTAATCCTGAACGTCGATAGGTTATGGGATACGAACACGTGTGCTTTATATATATATATATATATATATATATATATATATATATATATATATATATATATATATATATATATATATATATATTTTTACAAATAACTATGAATCAGCAAAAAGAGATCTTCAAACGTTAACCGCGATGCACCGGATTGTTGCGTTGCTGTAAAGATATTTGTATACCTTTACTAAACGTAAACCTATTTGTATTTAATTCAGCGTGGGATTATTAAGTTTGGTTTTGCGGTTCCAGAACGTATTAAATTGATAACACTTCGAAATGTTGAAATAGTGTTTTAGCAATTAAAAAATCACACGAGTGAAGGACGGCATATCGGTGAACTCTGCCACTATGTAAATGATTAAAATAAAATTAGTTGAAAATGGTATGCTGTATGTCATCGCCTTATATCGAAGACATACGGTATATTCTGAGCTTGTTTCCATGCATTTTACATGCTTGAAAGGTAAAATCTTAGACTGTGCGGACTATCTACGTGCGGACTATACAGGAATCTTGTTTTTCAAGATCGTTCATTATGACGAAACATGGAGGATTTTGTGAATGGAAGAGTATGTAAATGATGATTTATGTATATTAAAAACTTCTTTGTGAGCTAAGAAAAGATACATTTGTCAGTATGTGCCATGTATGAGAAGATTAATGTGTCGACTAGAGAGATGGCCGTAATGACATATTACTGTATTGAAATTACAGTAATTATATTTCTTTTGTGGTAATGAGTAATGTAATGCATAACTTGTCTAGGCTGGTAATTTAGTAATGTAATGAAGTACTTACACGTAGTAATTTCGAAAAAAATTACTCATTACTTTTGAAATTACTTTTGTCCCAAATGGAAAAGTTCATTCGCGAGCTTGAAAAGGGCGGTGCAACGTTTTTCAGACTTTGGCCAAATAACTGCTGAAATCGGTGTCATCCATGGAGCGAAGAACAGAAAACCGTAATTTCTTGCGAGCGCTCGTTTTCATTAAAAAATCAGCAGAACCCATCCTTTGGGAATGATTATCTACGTTAATGCGAATAGCATCAAACGGTGCGGAGTTATGCGCGTTCGTCAGGTGTGCCGGCACACTCTAGATACGCCAGCCCACTCTTGAGGCGATTCTAAATTTGTTGACACTTTCACAGCCCTGCGCACGATCTCCGCAGCCCAGCACGTGCGTTTGTGTCACTTAGGAAGGCGAGCAAAGCACGTGCCATACGCACAAACACTCAAAATGGTACCGACCAGACTTTCTGGCGTCTCAGCTAGTCTCAACCAACGGTACTCTAAACGGTTGTTTATATCTTTACCATAGGACGCGCTTTACAGCGCTGTCACAGCTACCGGTGCGCGCGCGTTCCATGCACGAGGGCTCATTCCGCTCTCGTGAGGCTGAGCACGGCTGCTACATCACCCTCTCCCGAGCGCGGGAGAGGGTGAGCGCGGGAGAGGGTGAGGGAGATGGAACGCGCGCGCACCGGTAGCTGTGACAGCGCTGTAAAGCGCGTCCTATGGTAAAGATATAAACAACCGTTTAGAGTGCGTTGAATGACTGCCTTCATAGCTCTGTGGTTAGCGCGTCTGCCTGCTGATCAAAGGGTCAACGGTTCGAAACCCAGCCGGCGCCGGTCTTTTTTATTTATTTATCGACCCGCGGCGTAAGAGGTTAGATAGCCAGATAGATACATAGATAGACGAAAAGTGCGTGAAGTATCCAAAGAATGCTATTGGCATTAAAATGAAATAAATGGAAGCTCAAAGTGCCTGTCAACTCACCACGTCGCATTTCGAGTGACGTACTGTGGGGGATCACGTGGTTTGCCCTTTGGGTCTCTCTTCAGAGACTCCAGCCGCTTCTTCCGCGATTATGGACTTTTAAAGAATTAGCACCGTCGAAGGTCGCCGCGAGCGATCGACTCAAAAGGCGGTTAGCCAAGGGGGTGACGGCGAGTGTAGCAGCGGAGGGCGACAGGTTATGTTCACTCGCGCGTATCCCCAGAGTACGTCACACATCAGTTCCGTTAACCACCACATGCGGCTGCAGATCGGCAGGTTTTGTTTTCTTCTTTGCGATTACTCAGCGGAAAAGCAGTTTTTCGGCGCGAGGTGACGCGTTTTTGGTCACTTGCGCTTGGATAAACAATATAAAAACTACAAATTGCAAATCCTTTCAGCAGCCAAAATCGTTGCATTACCCCTTTAAAGAAATTAGAAAAATTACGTTGCGTGGAGAAATGCCGTGAAAGAGACATCAAAGCAAATGAACGACGGCCATCTGAGCACAAAGCCGCGTACAAAAAACTCAACAGACGCACAAAGGCGAGCTGGAAAGGCGAAGAAGAAAAGCTTACGTGTAAAGACATCGCTGGAAAGCCGCGTCTCACTAACTCCAGGCAAGACAGATTCACGGCGTTGAGTTATCACGACGATACCTTCGTTCACCCCTAAGCTGACAGTGCCGTGGGAGATGCAGCACCCCAGATAACTAACTACCTTCTTTGATCACCTGACCCGTCCCTTTCTTTGCGCGTGGATATGAACGAGAGCGTGGTTACGTGGTGATAGGTAGATTTGAGACTGTTCCAACGAGCACGTGGCTTCCACCGCACTGTCAGCTTAGGTATGAACGGCTCATAGGCTAAAAGGCGAAAGGGCACATTACCTATTAGGTCAAACCGAAAGCTCCGACCATTGTGAACAACAAACTACCGGAATGAATGGTTAATCCCAAATGCCTTGTCATGGACCCAGAACGTTTCGTGCGTATCCTTGACAGTAAAGGCGCTTTTTGTAGTCGGAAGAAACGGGAATCGAACAAAACAGGTTCCGCTCGCGGTATGCCTCGCTGCCTTTCCTTGGGAAGTTTATTCGGGAATAAGCCTACGAGCAGATTTCGCACACCCGTTTGTTAGGAAAGTACACATTTTAGGAAACTCGCGCCGTCCCCTTCCTCAACTGCGCGACGCTTCTGCCTAGTAAATATCCAGCTTCTTCGTGTGACAACGCTCAAGAACCTGGGCTCTTTGGGTGTTTAAGAACAATCATCCTTGAAGGGGATGACCGGAAATACGTCAACTAAGTCTCTTGGGAGAGTATGATAAGATTGCGTCCGAGGCGGAAAAGAAACGTTTCACGTTTCCCTTCCTCTCTATAGCTTCTTAAAAAAACAAAAACGAAAACATATCTCTTTTAAACTAAGGACCTTCACCGTTGATTGAGCAGTGAAACCAGTGAGTCGACTGTCTTTGGGTCAGATCTAAAAAGCTATTCACTATGCTTAACACTGTCGTGTGCCCCAGAAAAGAACTAGGAATAAATAAATAAATAACTCCGAGGTGCATTAGGCTTCTGCGGTGTAAACAGGAAGATCTGAGTTTTGGTAGATATAGTGCAAATAAAATGAGAACAATTTACTGCCTCAAGGTATTGAAAAGTAATGTCGAAGTAATTTCACTATTTTTTGAATATAAGTGTAATGTAATGTCATCACTTTTAGTCTACGGTAATTTTTAATGTAATTTATTTACATTTTGCAGTTGTCTGCAAAGTAATTAATAATGTAATTTAACTACTTTTTGTAAGTAGCTTTGCCATCTCTTGCTCAGCACTGGGTGCGGACTATAGACCAGAAAATACGGTAATCGCTTTATTGTGACATGATATGTGGCTTCACTTTGATATGACATAAAAAATATTTTAATGAATCGTCAAAGATTTTCAAATTATTTTTTTCTCGTAATACCTGAGCACTTGAACTCAAAATTATGCATCAGTTTCCTTTCTTATGGTATAAAGTACTCAAAGCTCTTTCTTTAAACATTATATGAAAATATAATCAGCTTTCTGAAAAAATATCTCGCATATTGTCCGATACGTCGGTACGCCGACGCCGTTTAAGTTTATAAAGTTTACCTCGTTAACAAATGTTCTGGCAAATAACCATCCAGCTTATTTTGGCAGGATACATGGACTGGCATTACTAGTTTCTAGTTAATATAACAGGTAATCAATCTCAAATATTACGTCAATTAAATGAGCCTCATTCCCAATTAACAATCAATTCGATCCGGCTGCTATGTCGGTTAATTCGCCAGGATCCATAAATATTCATACTTATAATAAATTGTTTAAAGTGTTTTGCGACCATATTGGAAAGGAAAACATTTTCAAATTTAGTTTCCCCAAATAAACGCAATATAATTTATATAAATGATATAACCTGTTATCTCTTCCCATGTCATTATAATGACTGATTCACTTATAGGGTTTTCACTAGGAATAAATAAATGAAAATTGTTATGATGCGTGTTATTCACTTACGCCATGACTCCTCTGTGATAACTGCACTGCTACGAAGCGGAATCCAAATGGTCTATAGATCGCGTCGTCAAACAGAGGCTGCGGCAGCTGCGACGACGTACATCTGTATAGGTGAACGTAATCCCAGTAGCTTCGTTTGTCTGGTGACAGCTCCGCCCAAACAGAAGCTGAAAGGGATATTGTTCCTGTTACATCACTTTTAGTTATATTGCCGCACGCGCAGCTGGCCGAGTAAGCAGCGCCCCCGTGGCCAGATGGTTAAATCGTACTTGGTTCGATGCCTGGCCGCGGACGCACCTTTTTGTTATTGCTGTAAATATCGCTTTCTGGTAAATTCTAGAACCCTGTTGCTTGTTCGAGGACCGAATGTTCCACGCGTCGAACCTTATACGCCCATTGTTCCAGAAGCCCGCGCGTGAACATAAGGGGCGCCACGTGGCGAGCCGGAGACAGTCTCGCTCTTGCGCTCGCTCGTCCTACTCCGCCGACCTTCGACGCTTTCGACGGTACCTCTTTGTATTTTTGTTTTTGGCAAAAGTTCACCAAATCGATCCTTTAGTTTCTGTTCATTCGTGGCCTCATCATCTGTCATTCGGGACAATATTAAGGAGTTCTTATTGACCGTCTCTTTATATCGCCTGCCCTTTCAACAACAAAGATATCCCTACTGCGCATGCGCGCCGTCTGCCAGAGCTCCAGGTTTTGTAGCAGCTTGTAGAGAGCTTTGCGTCTTGTCCTATTGTCATGTGCAACGTTACTAGATGAACTCAGTTGTGGAGCCCCCATGGAGACGCGAACCGCACCCCCCCCCCCCCCCCCCAAGGGTCACCACCCGTCGTTCGAAAAGCCATCCAGAGGCCGTGATTAAAAATTGCATTCTTCGAAAGTGCTACGGTGAAGCGCCATCTAGAAGCTGTGCTTCAAAGCCTGTGTATTCTAGAGAGGACACTGTAGTTACCCCAGCAGCCGTCTCCGAAACGGTGGCGCCTCGAACGAATGTAGGTGAACCATCGGAGTAAACGGGGGTTTTGCTCGTGGAAGCAGCGTCAATGGGAAGTCCCTAAACTGAGTTGATCTAGTAATGTAGGCCATATGCTGGCGTCACCTGACTTCAATTCGATTTCTCGATTCCTGCAGCGGCTAGGAATAGATCCTCTTATTTTTTGATCACTGTCTACTGATGTGCTAAAAACAACTTCAAAATATTCGGACTTCAATTTTTTTAGGTAAAAAAAAGAAGCTAAAAACAAGTCAAGTTTTAGTTTTGAAAAAGCGACACCTTACAATACAACAAAGGCATCTGTGCCTCGAGCGAACGTCATCTGTCCGAAAAAAAGAAGAAGAAGCACTTGTTTGGTGCGTGTAGTTCGATCCCGTGGTGATTGGCGTTACAATATGGGCACAAAAACAGACACTGTCCGCAGTTGCTGTCTTCGAAGTTTCCATGCGCGCTTTTGGAGAGCACACTGCTCACAATATATCGGAATCCGAATAATTTGGTTTCTTGTTACTAAGTGCACATTACACACTGTTATTTCGTTTCAAACGTGTAAATTATAAAGGACGTTACACCCACGACTGAAAATAAATAACAAAGAGAAAGGGCACATGAAAAAAAAAAGTTATCTGTTCCGTGAAACGTTATTGCCCTCGGCGGACGTCGACTACGAGTGTAAAGTGATAACTAAAGTTATTGTTAAGAAATTCTAGCCGTGGCTTATTGTGTGCATGCTTCTTTCATGATTTGTTTTTTGGGCGTTCTTGTCGGCTGATGCTTCAATCTCATTGGCTGCAGAAGCGATAACGACGCCAATTTGTAAGCCGTTTGCGACTGTAACAAATAAATTACCTAACAATGACAAACTAACTTTTAAAGTGCTCATCTTGGCTGGCACACTGCAATCAGAGATTTGTTGCGCGTCGTGAAAGTGTGCCATAAGTGATGTCAGAATTCGGACAATGCGGAGGCATGTTCGTCTGCTTCTTTTGCAGTGGTTGTAATGACGTTTGAATAACGCCGAGCTCGGATTGGTTCTTATTAAAGTATAGCGGGTAGACCTCAAAGCAAGCTGCCTCGAGGTCTACCTCCTATCCTTCTAGTCGGAACCAATCAGAGCTTGGCGTTCTGACGCCACCACAACCCCGCAAAATAAGCAGACGAACTTACGCTCCGCATTGAATTATGCTCAGTTCTATTTTCTGGAAAATTCAGGTCGTCAGGGTACTGAGAGAACAAAACGGAGATGAAAAAGGGACGGAAGTCCCACACGGAAGTGACGTGCAGACGTTCTCTGTCCAAGTCTGGGGATGCTGGACGATGCCAGTTGGAAGCGTTTCTTTTGCTATCAAACCCCATTTGATGTGAAAACTGTCGTGTGGTCCTTGAGTCTATATTGTATGATGATGCGACAGGGATGAGGGGGGGGGGAGAGGGTTTTTTTCTCTGGTGTCCTGCCGGCTGCCACAAGAAACTGCCTCGCGGGACGAATACGGTCCGCAGGCAGAGGGTTGCCGACATTGATCTAAGCGATACATAATGTTACCAGTCTGTCGATTTTTTTTTTCAGTGATGTGATTGTTCGGAAGCTATTTTTAACGGCACAAGGCATGAATCTCCTGGTAAGAAGTAAACGTTCACGCTGTAATTATTTGCGACAGCCCACGAAACAACTCGCTCCACTGCGGTTCCTAGCAGCCATCTGTACACTTTCCCTCCAAACACGGCGTATAATGATTGTCTATCATAGTATTCGTTTTTCTTCTTTTTAGATGTTTGTGTGTGGCGGCAATGGTCGTCATGCGTTAACCTCTGTAAAAAGAGTCTTCACTTAGCTGCTGGAAGAGTAATATCAGAGGCAGAGAAATCGCGTTTTTGTTTATTTATAAATACTGCAGACTAATGTTAAAGTCCAAGCAGGCCTGAGTGAGCATCAGAAACATAAACATGATATACAACACTGAGAATACATCAATACCGCTGCAGGACCTAACAACAAAGTAAACTCGCAGGAAAACATCAACAACAAAAACATTACAAAACAATCACACGAAAGCAACCTTTACATTGGAAATAAATTCTTCGACACTTGCACTTACCACTATGTGTTTTGGCAACTGGTTCCATGCGGTTATTGTCCCGGGAAAGAAGGAAAATTTGAACGTATCATAATGTACACGAAACTCCCGAATCATTTTGCTGTTGTTAAAACGAGTATTGGCGCGCGATACTCGGGTTACGTAAGGGCACTGTTTTAGGTGATTTAAATCATTATATATGAAGTACAAAAGTTTCAACCTCTTTTCTAATCGCCGGGTTTGAAGCGTTTCAAGTCCAAGAAAACTGATCACTTCATTCACGCTGTCCGTTCTTTTATACCGGTTACAAATAAATCGGACTGCAGTCCTCTGTACTCTCTCAAGTTTAGATATGTTTCTTTGTAAGATGGAGGTCCCATAAACATGAGGCATACTCTAGACAAGGTCTGACCAAACATTTGTAGGCTGCAAGATTCACCTGCCTCGGGACTCCTGAGAGCTTACGTCGGAGGGCCCATAGGGCTCTAAGTGCACTGGAGCAAACATTATCGATGTGCTCGTTCTAACTCAAGCCTTCTGTAATTGTAACATCTAAGTAACCTAACCAACATGAATGCGGTCAAAGCCACGATTTCCGGCAGGCGCTGTATACGGTTTGCTATTGCTATGGTACTTTCGAAAACAAGCAAATGGTGGGGATGACTTCCGTAAATAAGCAACCATGTCGCTCCCGGTTATACAGGGTGTCACAAAAGAAAATTTACACGATCTCTTTTACCGCAAAAATAAACTAGGCATCGCCGAACGCTCATTATCCGCCCAAAGGTAGCTCTAGAGGTCACAACCAGATGCCAAAGTTTCAGCCCGATCCGATGACTAAATCAAAAGTTATAAGTGATTTTCTGAAAATTTCAATGGGAAAATGGAGCCCACTTTGCCCGCTTTTCGGTTTCTGGTGCCATAGAGCCCCATGTGTTCGAAAACTCCATCGGCCGCCATTTTTCCATTGACATTTTCAGAAAATCACTTATAACTTTTGATTAAGTTATCGAATCGAGTTGAAAGTTTGGCATCTGGTTGTGACCTCTAGTGCTACCTTTGGGCAGAGAATGAGCGTTCGGCGATGCCTAGTTTATTTTTGCGGTAAAAAAGACCGTGTAAATTTTCTTTTGTGACACCCTGTACATCGTCGGCAGAAGAAAAAAAATATTGGCCGGTTGTTTTGCCGAGCCGCTCGGTCAAGGCACACAGCGAAATCTATCACGCGGAGCACACGGTGTTCCGAATTCCTCACTTTCTGACCAATGGTCAGTACTTTGAAAAGAGATCGCGCCGCGCGTCGTTTCATTGTTTCTTCAGCGAAGGAAAGCAGGCGCTACGCCGGTATGCATGAACATAGCCTTCTCTATACTGACAAAGCCTAGCAGATCGCCACGAGACGCGGCCGCTGAATGTGAAAAGGTAGAGCGGCAGACAACGGATTAGAGGAGAGGCATGTAACCGGCGCCCCGCTGCGGCGAGACGCCGAAGCACCCTTGTTCCGAGCGATGGAATGTCCGCTTGTGCTCCTCGTGTTTCTCGGTCTACCGCTTCTTTTCTAGCCGGGTTTGAAAACCATATGTTTCGGGTCCTCGCCGCTGTAAAATCTGTGCGCTGACAGCAGGCTTCCCGAGAAATTTTCTGTGCCACCATATCCTCGCGCTCCAAATCTGCGACCGGGCGCTCTATGACTCCGTCGTCGAACTGCCAGGCAGTGTGAGTATAGAGGAGGCTATGGTACTAAATACTGGGAGATATAACCTGCAGCGATTGCACCAATGAAGTATTAACCTCTTTTCGTAAAAGTTTCAAGCAAATACAACGAGCGGTTCTTATGTAGAAATATTTTGAAAGCGTCAAAAATATAGATGCATTCTCCACGGCTTTGGAAATGCTATGCCCTCTTAAAAGCTCCCTGAAAAAAAAACTATTTTTTATACACTCTGGTTGGGACACGCGTGTCAAAAATAAATTTTACGCGACAAAACATTTTTGGAACATTGACGGCGAGAGATTTATTTGAAATTCTGCGCGAGAAGTGCATGACGTCACGGGTCATTCCAGAATGACCATATCCGTCATGAAGGCGAAACCGATCCAACTCTCTTCAACGCGCCCGAAATTCCGAGAAATAATACAAGTGGAAAGGAGGTGACTGCCGACTAAATCGCGTCTCGCCCCGTCAATATTGCTCCAAAATTTTTTTAGTTTTTTTCGCGTAAGATTAATTTTTTGGCATGTGTGTTTTAAACAAACTGTTAAAAAAATGTTTTTCTTTTCAGGGGATCTTTAAGCTGCCACTAGCTTAAAAAAGTATAGCAAATGAGAGGTTAAAAAAAATTACAGGAGGACGCTTAAGCTTCGCCTTTGGGAGTGGAACGCGATAGCTAAACATATAAATCCCCGCTCGCTCCCAAGCCATGTGAGCGTGTCGGCTTCGTCAGATTCCTTTTCCGGCCACCGTTATGAACGGACGGGCATGACGAGCTCCGTAGGAGAGGCTTCAGCGGCCCTATGGGGCCGCGGACTTTGGAGAGATGATGAATCAACGGTTTGCATGAATATACTGCCGGCCCTGCCTACTGGACCTGCGGTGCTCAACACCGTTTTTCTGCACGCCGATCTGATAGGCCGCCCGTACTGAGTAGAAGATTTCCGAGATGCCCTGATTGAGGACGTCAGACGTGACTCCCCGAATCATCTGGCGCTTCTCCCCGAGGTTGTCGCCATGGGGCGTACCAGGTAAACCACGTCTGGGCCGTGACCCTCCAGTCACCCTGGGGTAAACGGAAGACGCTGGCGGCAGGCGACCTCGAAGTAAAGGAACGGCGCTGCCTCGTTGTCGACCCGGGTGACCGAGAGGTACGCATCAAGCTGCATTGGTTTCTCCCCCATATCCCGGACGGCGAGGTGAGGAAGGAGGTAGCACCTTGTGGCAAGGTGACAGAGCTTCGCAGCGGAGCTCGCAGCGAGCTCGCAGCTGTAGACTGGGCTTACCCTGGAGGACCTGCCGCACCAGCTGCGTGTCGCCGGAGAGCTGGCCCTCGTCGTCGCACCGGGTAGGACGGCACTCTGCCTGCTCTGCCAACGCACTGGCCACATCCGCCGTGACTTCCACGTGCCAAGGTGTGGTGCCCGCCACCGTTTTGGTCACGACGCCGTTCACTGTGTCAAGACCTACGCTATGGCCACGGTGTCCGCAAGAAACGTGGGGGAAACGCCGAACCTCTTATCGACGAGGTGGAAGCAGAGGACGCAAAGAAGAGGGCGGTTTCCGCCTACGCTTCATATGCGGCCAAGCCCATGAACGGCGCTCGAACTGTCACGGACTCATCGTCGCGGCCGGCGGAGCTCTCCGTCGGCTGCCGCGTCAATACGGAACAGAAAGCAGCTGCGAAGGCGTGCGACGGGGAGACGATGGCAAGAGAGGACAAAGCGACCCCACGAAGAGAGTTGCCGTCAGTTGTGATTAACGAGGATTAACGAGCAGAAAGACCACCAAGTACACATGGCCGACACCCGCACGTTATGCACTAAAGGTCCATGTAAGTGGGACATGGACGAGCCCAAAGTCGAGGATGAATTGGGTCCGGTCAAGCCACCACTAAGCAAAGGGCCGCGAAAGAGAAAGACGTTGCGATTGCCGGCGAAAACTGAGTCTGAGCCCGGAGGTTTAGACAAACCGGCTGGTTAAAGCAGGCGTCGCGCGGCGGTTCTTGGTGCAGGTGTCGGGCAAGGTGAGTCACTGAGCCGTGAGATCGTCAAACTTTGTTGAAATGTTCAAGGTAGCGACGCTAAATGCCCGTGTGTTCAACTCACAGCGTAAACCGTAACAGGCTAAGCGGCTCCTATTCAATAACGCAACTGACGTCCTCGAGGTTCAGGAGACACGACGAATTCAAAGATGTCACCCAAGTGACTTCAAGTGAAGGTGCCCCTCCACTTACAGATGGGTGGCTGAAGGGGCGCCTTTACTTGAAGAGAGGTTTACCATTCTCAAATGGCAATTCTCTTTCCCTCGAGCAAGTGAAGCGAGCCCTTCTACGGGATGCATCTGGGAGCGAGTGTAGGGAACAATTTTATATTTATGCAGTGCTTAAGACCACAAAAGTAAGTTAATTTTTTATTGTGTTTACATAATTTACGTTTCGAAACAAGTATTAGCACTCAACATACACGTTGCGATTTTGGAAACAAGCGTAGCTTGTACTTTTTTCTTTAAAACTAAGTCTGCCAGCAATATAGCCGTTATCGTCTATTCTGTTTTCATTCCAAGTCCTTCAAATTTTGTTGTTCTAAAGCCGCTGCCGCCGCCACTTCGCTTCCCGTTTCTTCCTTCCCTGTTGCCTTTTCGTTTCTACTTAACATGCTGTTTTGGCTCCTTTCCGTTTTTCATATCTCTAACGTGCAATGGAGGAGGCCAAGGCACCCGCTGTGCTCTTCACAGAAGACGAAAAGGCAATCCTCACAAAATTTATAAAAACTTAAAAAAAAGTTATTGAATGCAAAAAACTTACCTTAAGCAAAAAAAAAAAAAAAAGAAAAAAAAACTTGGATTTAGTTTTGCAACGAGTATAACTGCAATGACAGGGTATGTCGACGGAACGTTAGACAACTAAAAAAACTGGTGGGTAAATGTCAAGGCAAAATCGGAATACCACTCCAAAGGGAAAACAGGCTTGTCCAGGTTACTCATCGCGCTGAAAGCGTCTCAGAATGAGCGATGGGCCACATTTGTCGCCCGAGCTGTCGGTCACAAGTGCGCCCTGGTTTTGGACTGTTGTTTCTCGAATACCTGTCTTATGGGGGATCGACGTTGAGAGTGGGCAAACAAATCGTTCAGGCCACCGAATGCGTTCAGTTGAACACCGTAGCCACCTGACAGTGCAGCAGCATGAATGGAATCGCAGCACAATACGATACTACCAGTAAATCAGTAAGTTTTAACTTGTAGTTTTTTTCGGCAGCCCTGTAAAGTAGATCACAACTCACCATATCCAGGTGCTCAATATTTCACTTCACTACGTATAGGGCAAATGGGATGAACATTCCCTATCAGCCAATGCATGCCTATGTAATTTGGGGTATATTTTAAAAGGAAAATTGATCTTAGATAACATTTGAACATGGAGTGCCTAGAATAACTACTATTTGCTTGTTTAGAGGGGGACCACCTGTCAAACCGATGAGCGCGACCTCTGTGCTGGCTGGGGCGGTGGCCTCACACGTCTTCAATTGGCAGGAAAACATGGAGGACAGCGATGTGGCACCGTATCTGTCCCCCGTCTGCAGCCTCCCGGTTTTGCAATTGCTGTAGCCGATGCTGGACGGCGAGGAGGAGCACCCTGTTCATGGTGACTTGGATAGAGTACTTGGACCGTTTCCACATGTAAGGCCAAAGTGAAAATTCTTGGCCTCTAGTGTGCAGCCCTGGCATTTTGCTTAAGATCTTATCATGCTATTCGGCTAGTGCCTTAAAGGCAGTACTCCTTCATTTCTTCAAGCTGCCTGAACTTCATATGATGAATACTTTCTCGAATCATGGCAGATTTTGTTAGATATATAAATGGGCTGGTTGGTGCGTTTCAGTAATATACAGGTTCCAAGGAACAAGAGCAGAAAGAAGACAAACAAAGCGCTAACTTTGTCTGCTCTCTGCATCCTTGTTTTTTGGCGCTTTCATATTTTCTGAAAGCCGAAATAAAATAAAAAAAATAATCCTTGGCATTGTCCAGTCAACGCGATCTGACTTATGGAATACCACTCTGAACGAGAAGACATTTGCCTTTGTTCCTCCGACGTCACCAGCAGGCCCATGCAGCTCCACTTAGTTTGAGTCCGAGTCTCGTTGCATTTCAACATAAGCACAATCCTATCAGACTGCTACGCCAAGCGGCACACGTCTGCCACTTTGCTTTATAATGCGCAGGCCTTGCCTTCAAGGCGGCATTACTGAGTTGGCGGTTGCTTTGATCAGTCACTCATCTGCACACTACGTGTGCAAATGCACAAATGCTACTGGTAGTATGGTGCCTGGAACGCGACTTCATTTTTGCTCTCTCGATTTCCACCTGGCGACGTCACAAATTTGGCGGGCCGTTACTGTGTGTGATCCTGGCAGTGCCACGTACAGATGTTGCCTGTTCCGCTGTAGCTCGCTCTGCAGCCTGACAGTCGAGGGAGAGCGGACATGGGTTGGAGAGCGGACATGGGTTGAGATGATGCAGCTACAGCGACCATTGCGTCCGCACGTCCTTTTAGCCAGTATTGTAACAACCAGCCGCCAGGATCGCGACGTCCGACAGCATAAAACAAGCTGGCCATGCGCACGCTTGCTCTGTTCGGAAAATGCTGCAGCATCAATTTCAGAGAAAATATGTGCAGGGCAGAGGGTAATTACAATTTATGATTGATTTCGGTGCACCAATTATGCAGTGTTTCGGACAAAAATAACACAAAGACACCCTCCCCTCCAAATAAATTCCAGGCTACATCAACGGCTGCGGCATCTGTAGCCCTGAAATAAACCCTGGGAACATGCGATTTCGTGGTTTCTGATAAGCTCACGCAGAGAGCCTTGTAGGGGTGTGACGAACTTTGAAAAACGTGGTTCCGGCAGGCATAGGATGGCTGCCACGGCAGTGACATAAGTGCATTCAGCTCCAAGAAGAACATGTGGCAAAGGGTGACCTATCTGCTGAACTCTAGGTGACTGGTATTCGCTGCAAATTATAAATTGCCACACATTTTAGTGCACCTTTCTTATATTAACAGAGGGTGCATGCGTGTTCTGCTTTTGAAAGACGAGGAAAGATTTCAGCCAGCGTAGTGTACTGTATGTACATTATTTGTTTACAAGGTAACGTGCATCACTGCAGGGCTGGGCTCCATACAGCTTCACAACAGCACATGATAACTGCTGCAGATTAACAATGACCATACTCCCCTGACAAAGAAACAAACAGCAGAAGATTTTAAAATGATTATAACATGATTGCTGTCATAGAATATCAATACCGAGCACTCCAAAAGGCAGAAACGGCTAACCCATCCACTGATCTAGTGGCATAGTTTATAGGTCATATTCAGAATGGATGAAAATATTGTTGCACATTAGATCAGCAATAAAAAATGCACCAAGTAATTCAAATTGCAGCTGCAGGCGAAACAAAAATACAGTCTCGAACTTTTCTTTTTTTTGTGAAATAATCCTCAGCGAGGTTTATATCGTTTGAAACCTTACGACGATTTATTGCGTCCTATTGTTCACTTTATAACTTCGACATGTCCTTGCCATTGTAGAGGAGCCAGGTTCACCAGCAGGGCCTGTCTCAGATGTTGGTGCACCACCATCACCAGCTGCTGCCAGCATCGCTGATAGACCCACAGCAGCCTCAGCAACTTGTGCGTGCCTGAGCTGCCTGACGTGTGCAACAGAGTCACCAGCTTCCATACCTGGGGCTGCTGCAGCGTGCAACAGTAATGCTGCGGCAGCAGCTATGGGGTGCCCGCCAGGCTGGGGGACGTATGGCGGTCCTGGAAAGGAGCATCGCAGATTATAATGACATGAGGATGGCCCTCGTCCAGCAGGAGCATGCCCTGCGCTGTAACTTTCATTCGCAGGACCACCGCGACGCACTCAGCAAGAGGGCCGTACTTCATGAAATGGAAATGAAGCAACGCGAGTACCAGCTGAAAAAGAAAACCAGCGCTTCATTAAATGGAGTTGAAGCTCCTCAACATAAAAAAAAGATCCTGCTTTGTGAGCTGAGCGGGAAGGCTTGAGAATAAAACATGTTGAAACTGCTATGCCTGCTTTACTGTTGGTTCACTGAAGTAGCACACACAAGTAGGACTCTTTACCTTCATGGCCTGCATGATGCTTACTCGCTTACTTACTTGCAACTTATGTGAAGCTCCGCTGAATGGGCCTCTCCCGGGAAAGCACACCCAAAGGGGATCCCACCGGGAGAATCGGTGGCAGGTACGGCTGCCGCGGCCTTTTGGCATTCCTTGCCCTGGGGCCCGGTGGCGGGGGTGGAGGAGGAAGCAGAGGGTCATTCCTAGCACGCCCCAGATTATGCAAGGCTGCACACGCGGTGATGATGTCACGTGACTGGCGTGTCTTGTGCTGGAGCCACATATCCAAACACGGAAAACGTCGCTTCCAAACGAAGTTTCTCGACGGTGATCCTCATTCGGATCTGGACAATTGTTGTACCTGAATTTAATTATAAAGCATTTGGTCTATTTCTAGGCGTCTGGGAGCATACTCGCATTCATTGTATTTTGTGGAGCCCCTTGCTGGCTCGGCTTCCGCAACACCATTTTTTTTATTCTTTCCATCAGATTTAATTTACCCATACATTGTTTGCTTGCAAAAATTAAGTAAAAAGCGATATGACATATTTGGTTCGCTGCGTTAACCGCTGGCTGTTATCAGTTAAACTACAAGCAGTACTTTTAGGACAGGCCCACAGCCAGGTATTTTTTATAACAATTTTTGGCAGTCCCTATTTTCACATTTAGATTCTGATATAAGCTGAGTGGCGCTTGTTTATACGTACATTACGTTGCAGTGTTTTCAGTATGGCAATAATAGGTCCATAAAATTTTGTCGAAGTTAAAACTTGTTTTGTTGACAACTTTTCATGCACGGACTGTTTTATCGATACTGTTTACGTTTCATGGAAACTCGTTTCGGCCTTGCGACATTTCGTCAACGAACTTTTTCTTCCGAGAGGTGGATTGAATTTGATATTCGGCTTCATAATTACTTTTTCATTTTTTTTTCTCATTTGCCTCACTAATACCGAAAAAAAAATTCGACTGAATTGACTTTTTTAGCTAAACAAACACCAACGACAGGCAAGCACGTCCGAAACAGACCAACAGGTCACCCCTTGCACTGCTCCGCTCTGCTTGGGGAAAATGGTTTATAATCTGAAGCTCGGGCTTGCACCAAGCCTCGTCGAAACCGCCAAGGGTTCGGCAAGCTAGAGAAGCACATTAGAGGAAAACGAGATGCTGGATGCCAGAGCTGTCGACGAAGAAAACATCCATTAAACGATATCTTCATAAAACATCGTATGCCAACAAAGTGATTTTTTCGTGAAACGTTTGAAGAACTGGTTGCCACCGGAAATGACTGTCGGCTGTTACAGACATTAGTGATTTTGTCAGGTCAGTACCCAAACAAATCTTAAACCTTTGGCGATGATTTGGCTTACCTCTCTCCTGGGCTATATGTCGCTCCAGGGTCTTCGAGAGGGGTCATGAGGGAAGGTATCCAGTTTGAGCGATCCAGGGAGTTGCCTCATTGCGTAGAAGTCGCGCATGACGGCGTGGCACTCTGAGGCAACCGGGAAGTGCACCAGCCCTTTGAAGAGCACCCTCGCGACGAGCGTCCTTATCCTCCCGACTGTGCGGCAGACCGTCGGCTGGGAGACATGCACCAGGTCCCCCGTTACAGTCTGGAAGGTGCTGGCTCCGTAAAAGTGAAGGGTGACAAGCAACTGGAGCAGAGGGGTGAGCGGCAGCCCTCGGTTGTCGCCGCTTTGCTGGGGTGGCAGCAACGTCAGCAGTTCTCTCACCGCCGCCCTCGTAAAGCGATATCTCACGAGAAACTGGCTGTCATTGCACAGCTCCATCGGGTTCAGGTGGTCTTTCAGATTCCGTCGTGGCTCCGGCGGACAGAGCGGGCAGCCAAACACAAGGTCGCACGCACGAGTCGCGAACTCAAAGGACGCGATCTTGCGAGCGGCGTCGCTCCGGAACCCGCCATCTTTTGCGATGACGGGAGCTCGACGCGTTCGAGGCGAGTTGAAGGGTGGCGCCCCCGCTTACTTGAAATTTTTGGGAGATAAGGTCGAAAGAAGTGCGAGGCACGAGGGAGCGTTTCAAGAGAAGGGGATTTTTGAAACGTAATGACACCCAATGAAAGCGCTGGAAGTTAAGATTGAGTGAAGTGGGATCTATGAATTAGGCGTTAATGTTGAAAGCGTGTAAGAGACGGATTGGGTACTGATTAAGTTATTTTGAGGTCTGCATATCACAAGCTAACGGAGCGTCCGGGTGGTGTATGCTGTTTTTAAGGAAAAGTTTAAATGCCCGAGTGTAAAGTGCTCCATCTGACAGTGACGGTAAAATTGTTTTTATGTGATCAGAAATGTTGAGTATAGAATAATTATTGTTTACGCGCTAAACGACCCTTAAGTCTGCAAAAGTGTGTTTCGAAAGTATTTGTTCTTATTTAAAATGCGAAGGGAAGATAGTCCTGTTGGAAAACTTGAATTGCGTTTGTGGCCACACAGATTGCTCCAGTTGAATGCCACAAAGTGATAGTAGCGCGAAATATTTAAAAGAAATGACGACACAGATTAGTTTACAGGATGTCGCTAAATCCCAAAGAACCACCGCCAGTTTGCGTTGCGTTTTACACATTTTCAGTCAGCGAGCCATGCTCGCCTCGACAGAGTTTTCGTTTCAACCGAACTATTGACGGGTATGTCGACTACCATGTATTGCCAGTTTTCCTTTCGGATCATGCGTTAGTTTTGCTTATTATCGGTGAGCAATTTAAAAAATCCAAAGTTTCAGTGGAATCTGTGGAAATTTAACGATACCCTTCTCGGGGATGAGATTTTCAATGACAGTGTACTAATAAATATGATGTACGGAGACGATGGAAGTGCGACTGAAAAATGGGAGAGGTCTAAATGTGATCTAAAATTCCGGGCAGTAGAGCGCTCCAGTCAGCTAACGTATTAGAAAAGAACCGAGAAAAGGCTTCTCCTCGACGATCTTCAGAGTTTGTAAACTGGAAAGCGAAACTCCAGGACGGTTTTGCGGGTGATCTTTAGTTAGTAAATAATACTATCTCGGAGGATGAAACAGAGAAGTATAGAGAAGCCCTAGTTCCCGCTCGTGTCGAGAAATACATAATGGGTGAGCGAGCAACGAAAAGGGCTTTAAGTGCTGAGTCAAAACAAGGGAAAAAAACAAATAGTTGAAATAAAATATCATGGCTATACGAGTTGTTGTTCAGACGTTATTCAAAAAACATTCGTAGAATATTACAACACTATGTTCCAGAGGAAGGAACATGAGAATGACACACAGTTTCAAAATTGTCTGGTGGTTATGCCTCGTCTAAATGAGAAGATAAAAGAAAGACTAGAAGAGCCGATAAGTGTGATTGAAATGGAGCATGCCATCGACGATCTGCCGATGAAAACGTCTCCTGGACCTGACGGACTGACTGTGGCAACATATAAGAAATATAAAAACGCCGTCGTTGGGTTCTTTCACACAGTGGTACATGAAGTAGAAGCACATGAGAGGAACATGTTTCAATCCTTAATACTGAACACACGTACTGTCCTAATCCAAAAAAGAGTTAATAGCCAACATCTTAAAGAAGTTAAAAATTATATGCCAATAGTGCTCAACAACGTAGATTATAAAAGTGTTAATGAACATTTTTGCAAGGGGATTACAGAATGTTATTTGTGAAAAAGTAGGAAATTACCAAACCTTTGCAGTTAGAGTCACATCCGTTCTTCCAACATACACATCGTAAGAAGCATATTAGAATTATGTGATGAGGATCTGCGTCAAGTGACTTTGCTCCAGATCGACCTGTATATAGCTTTCAATCGTGTGCAACACTATGTTTTGTATAAAATATTGGAGCGTGTAAATGTATGAGAATTGATTTTACGTTTCGTTAAAATGGCTTATACCGGTTGTAGAACTCAGCTCAAAGTCAACGGAAAACCAACCACGTACTCTAATGTAATGTGGTCAGTGAAACATGTTTGCGCATTATCGCCCTTATTGTTTAGTATTTATTTGGAAGTTTTTTGTAGAAATGTATTTACATATAGACTTACTATAGGTTTTACGCTGCAGTGTACAGAGATCAAGCTGCTGTCGTATGGACATGATATTGCCTTATTTAGTAAGGACGAGAAAAGTATAGTGGAAGCCGTGAGGGAGGTAAAAACATTTTGTGAACTAACACGTGCTGTCGTCAATTGGAATAAGTGTTGCGGTCTTTGGCATGGCACTTGGGTCATGATACTTGATATTTGTAAGGTATTCCTTACGTCAACTCCATCTGTACTAAGAATTTCGCTGCAACACTACAAAAAATCAAATGAGTACTGGCATAGCCTCCTCTATACTGAGGAACCTGGCAGATCGCCATGAGAAGCGGCCGCCGAAATAAACCTATTGCTAGTACTATTGCTAAATTACCCAAGCATGAAGGAAAATGCAGAGATTGGTGTTCCACGCGCCTCACGTGCTGGCCTCAGCAGCAGTAACTTTTCTAAAGCAAATGCCTAAAACAAATTGCCCCTTTCACGCGCGTTCGTCATAGCTTTCTTTTGGCTATTTACTTCTAATCTTTTATACAGGGAGGGCGTGCGCGTGTGGCGCGTGGAACACCAATCTCTGCATCCTCCTCTACGCTTGGGTAACTTAGAAATAGCTCTATTGAAAAGGTAGAGCGGCAGACAACGGATGAGCCACATGACGGGCGTCCCGCTGCGGCGAGCCGCCGAAACACACTTGTCCCGAGTGATGAAATGTCCGCTCGTGGTCCTCGCGTTCCTCACGCTACCGCTTTTTTTCTCGTCGGGTTTGAAAACCATGTTTCGGGTCCTCGCCACTGCAAAAGCTGTGCGCTGGCGTCCAGGTTCCCCAAGAAATTCTTTGTGCTACCAAATCCTCGCGCTCCAAATCTGCGACCGGGCACTCTATGGCTCCGTCGTCGAACTGCCAGGCTTGTGAGAGGAGGCTATGGTACAGGGTATCTGTTGTTGAGGATACGCGCGAGAAGACTAGTAAGTGGTATGGCTGGGAATCGTCAATATTTTCACAATACACTCTTTGTAAAGTTTTTTTAATTGCAAAATTCTGGTATGTGCTTCAAATTTTGGCGTGTGCCAGAGTCAATGTACAAAAGCTGAATCGTGTCTTTGCTGTTTTTATCTGGGGTTCGGGTGAGAAAGAGCTCGGCCGCGACAATCTGTTTCATCTCGTCAGCAAAGGTCGGCTGTCATCACCGTATGTCTTTGTCAAACAAGTTCTCTCACGTTTTACGTTACTTCGGAATCAATCCAGTCCTTTTCTTTGTGCCATAATTCAGACCAGGTTGTCCGAAGAGACACCTTCGTTCGTTGTTTCTTCGAGCTGTCGTAAGCAAGGCAAGATCGGTAGTTATCTTCGTGAAGTGATTGACACGTTCCATTTTCTGTCTGTGCGTTTTTCTCTAGAGCATTTGTCAAGTGTCAAACGTGTGGTGAAAGGAACAGGCAGGAGAGGGTCGTTCCAAATAACGTTCTATTTTGGTAGTGTCTCATAAGGAACTGATCCTCTTGAGCGCGGGAGCGTAAAGCTCATGCGCGTCTTTTCTCTTTTTCTATTCTTGAGACTGGACGCACATAGCGGTGCATCCAGTCCCTACAGATACGCCCCCCCCCCCGTTAGAGAGGAGGTAGGAAGAACGATCAGAACACACAAACATCCGAGTGCCAACGAAGTTGGCTTTTCTCTGTCGTCTGGTCGATGGCGAGGTAGCGCTATTTCTTGCACATGCGCTTGCTCAATATGTTACGGCTTTAGTCTTTCCAGTTGCGACGGTGTCAGTTCTTGCTGTTGACACGCGGGACAAACGTGTCGCTTCTCTTTTCGACCACTGGAAAAGGTCCGATGTACTGTGGGCGCAGCGGCCTCTTTTGAGCCTGTCGTACGAAAACATGTGTGGCGTCTTGGAGGTCTTGGGTCATCGTAGGAAGACTTCGAACGTTCCTTGCCGTGTAGGCACCGGTCGCAAATTGATAAACATTTGGCTTGAGTTCTTCTACATAGTCAAACTGCCTTTGTATGTTGAGGCAGTTCCATGTCAAACAGAATCTGATGGCAAGCGAAGTGCAGTGCCGTACACAAGTTCGGCGGTGGAGCATCCGACGCCCGCCTTCAAGGCTGTCCGCATTCCAGGATGCGCAAGGGGAAGATGACGGACCCAATCCGAAGGGACAACCGTGAGCTGCAAGGCCCGATTTCAAATGGCGTTGAAATCGTTAAACCATCCCGTTTGACTGTGGGTGGTTGTAGTCGTTCTCAAGGGGTTGGATCCCAGTAATCGAGTGAGCTCGGCAAAGAGCGCAGATTCAAATTGTCGACCCCTGTCGGTGGCAAGGCCTCTGAGGAGCAGCCAAAACAACCCGTATGTAAAATCCTATATCTTGGGCATATCTCGGCCATATCAGACATTATAGTGATTTTGACACGGCCTATATACAGCCTTATCTGGCGTATAAAGCCTTATTTTTTGTATATCAAGCCTTATCTTTGCGAATATAAAGCCTTATCTGGAATATATACAGCCTTATCTGGCGTATATACAAACTTATCTGGCATATATACAGCGTTATTTGAGGTATATACTTCGTTATCTTGCGTATATACAGCTTTATCTTGCGGCCGGTTTTCAATATATTATAGAGTTTACAAAAAGAATTAAAAAAAGTGCTTGGTTAGGAAACTGTGAATGACTCATTGTTTGCGAGCTGAATATTAGCAAAATAATCCCAAACTTCAGCTTTGGCAAGCTTACGTTTTGGATTTGTTGTGCTAATTTTCATGAGGATTTCAATGTAGCTTAATTATTTCGAAGTGTTAACATTACGCCGGAATAGACAATTTGCTAAATCCCCCAAGCGCCTCTGCCCGTACTCAAGGAATCATGGGGACGGTTGTTTCTTCAGCTGCCTAGTGATCAGAAATTTCAACCAATTTATGGTTACACAGTTTTGAGTGTAATTCGGAGTCACCCTGAATAAGTGTCGTATAGAACACAAGTACCAGTCGTATCACATTTAAAATTTCTTGCCAATATCAGTACTGTGCATTATGTATAATCTTCAACATGGATGAGATGCAGACATATCTCTTACATTATTATCGTTCTCAGTACAGCTTCAAAGACGCTGGTATTAAGTTAGAAACGCTCAAAATGCCATAAACAGCTCCACTGAATCCGAGCTAAATCCCGGTTTTTGTTTGTTGTGATTTCTCAGCTTTTAAGTAATTCCTGCTAGAACAACAATCACGAGAATGATAATATTATAAGAAATTTTTGAGGCTCAACCAGGTTAAAAGGGGATTGCATGCAGTGTATCATAAACGCTGCCACTGAGGAGAAGTTTTAAAAGTGATATGACAGGTCCTTGAGTCTTATGGGACGCTTGTTTAGGGTGACTACGAATTACACTCGAAATTGTGTAACCATGGAATTGGTCCAAAATTAGCGATCACTAGGGAGCTGAAGAATCACCGTTCCCATAATTCCTCAAGTGCGGGCCGGGGCACTTGAGAGAATTGTAGACATTAAAATATATAAAGTGCTGATTTCAGGCTTGTGACCTTTTGATATGCCTGGCCAGATCTGGAATTTACATATCTAGCCAGATCTGGGATTTCCATACCTGGCCAGGGATATCAGACTATACCTGGCATTATCAGGCTGTATCTGGCAGATATACCATATCAGGTTATATATGGCCAACTTTTAATATGGTCATATCTGAAATCTTAAGATCTGGCCAGATATAATTTTTTTGTAAGGGAGGATACACATGTAATGACATGTATCCTTTTGTATCCACATGTACACATGTAATGATGTAAAATCGGGCAGCAGGGCTCCCTCCGGCCATCGTGTAAATCTGTCGACGTACGTTAGGATGTAGTGCTGTCCCTGAGGAATCGGTAGGGGTCCGATCAGGTCCAAATGTACCTTGTAGAAACGGCTGTCTGGTTGGAGGAATTGTCAACTAGGTGGTACCGGATGCCGCTGGACTTTCGCGCACTGGCGTGCGATGCACAAACGAACACACTCCCGAACGTCGGATTTTATCCGGGGCCAGACGTAGTGGTCGCACAGGAGCTTCTGGGATGCTAATAAACACGGGTGCAACAAGCAATGAATGGCTTCGAAAAACTACCGTCACAGCTCACGTGTCAAAAAAGGCCTAGGGCGTTTCCCGTTGACAGGTCGCAAACCATGGTGGTGCCTTCTGGAAAGCTTACATCCCGCAGTTGCAGTGACGTGGATGAATTGCGTAGAGGCATGCAATTCTTCGCAAGCAATTCTTCGTCGGTGGTTCTGTAGACGGGCTAGCAACTCCAAGTTTACAGCTGAACAGGGTGGGGTGTTGACGGCGTCAATCAGGCTGAGGACATCAGCGGAGACGTTTTCAACTCCTTTAACGTGCCGAATGTCCGTTGAGAATTCGGCCAGGAAGGCTATAGCTGGCAAATCTCATGTTGTGTGTAATGAGACCCCCAATTGCAGATGTCGGACATTAGAGGCTTGTGGTCAGTCCATATTGTAAATGGCCGTCCCTCGACGAAATGTCGAATGTGCCGTACAGCCAGAGTAGGCAGCAAATAGCTCACGTCCGAAAACGCCGTCTGAAAACGCTTGAGCTTCTTGGAAAAAAACAATCGGCCGCCACTCTCCGTCGACTTGTTGTTGTAGGTACCGCTCCTACGGCTGTGTCAGATGTGTCAGTTATCAGCGATGTTGGGGCATCATGCTTAGGATGTACTAGCATTGCTACATTTACAGGTGAGTTCTTTACCTCGCCGAAAGCGCGTTTTGAATCTGTCGTTCCAAGGAAGGGACGACGTTTGTTGCTCTTGTTTTGTTTAGGAGGATCTCAAGATACTCAAGCAGTTTTGCGCAGCTCGGAACGAAACATCGGTAAATATTTATTAAACCGAGAAACTGGCGAAGCATGGTGGTCGAAGTCGGCCTCGGGAAATCTTTGACGGCTTGTACCTTTGGAAGCATTGGACGAATGCCCGAGAAGTCAAGCCAATAACCAAGAAAGTGCAATTTCGGAACTCCGAACACACTTCTCGCGGCGTTGACGACAGTGCCGTGGATGCGCAGGCGTTCAAGGAGGTCTAAGTGGGTGGTGTGCTCCTCAGGTAACTTGCTGGCTATGACCAAATTGTCTACGTATGCGAAGACAAAGGTAACCCTCGCGTGACAGCGTCGATGAACCGTGGGAATGACTGAGGCGCATTTCATGAAGCCAAGGGGCATGCGGAGAAATTCAAAAGTCCAAACGGTGTAGTCATCGCTGTTTTCGGGATGTCTTCTTCGGCCACGGCAATCTGGCGGTAGGCCCATGACACATCAATCTCTGAGAAAATCTTCGCGCCTTGAAGATTCACCGTGAAATCCTGGATAATCATGAAACAACAAACAACGTAATGCAACACAACATTATCAGCATAATGGGGAAGAGTTTAGAGTGCGGGAGGACATCAGTGTCCCAACTGGGAGTAGGGTAAAGTCCTGGAAGGTGGCCACTCCCGCCGCGCCTGGAACGCCGGTTGCCTCGAAAGACAGTAAGGGAAACACAGGGGTGAGGAGGGCAGGCTACTCGTTATTCTCACCAAAAAGGAAAGGAGCACGTAAAAAGCAACCTCCGACTAAACTGACAAAACCCGCACAAAGAGAACAACTGCAACAAGGCAACAACCGCGAAACAACAAAGAATGAAATGCAACACAACATCATCAGCGTAATGGGGAAGAGTCTAGAGTGCTTGGGGGGGGGGGGTACATCAGTATCCTACCTGGGAGTAGAGTACAGTCCTGGGATGCCCACTCCCGCCGCGCTTAGAAGGCCGATTGCCTCGAAAGACTGTTGTGGAAAGATAGAAAGGTCATGGAATAAAACAAAACCTGCCCTTATAATATGCCTAGAATATGAAACAAGACAACAACACTAAAGAAAAAAAACTGCGTCAAAAATTTAATTTACATACTTTACGATCATGAAAGGACGCACCAAATATCTTCTAAAAACAAGTATTCCTTTCATGGAAAAAGAGGAATGTAAAGAAGGTAACTCTAAAAAATTCCAAAATATTACATGTACAAACCTTTACAAATAGTTTTATATTGTTTTCGTTTTTCTTGTGATTTGATTTTGTCTTATTGTAATTCTATGTTATGCATATAATTCTGAAAAATGTATAAGAAGAAATAATACGGTGAATAAAAGAATGGTATAACTTGTACATACATGTAATATTTCGATTACACCTTACCTTCGAAAACAAAATGGTGCTTCTTCTTT
>JAZHYW010024958.1:0-30836 GCA_037355805.1 Ixodes ricinus | reverse complement strand
GATGTGTGAATGGCGCTTTAGCGAGTACGGTTCCAGTAACGCAGTGGAGATTCATCAACAGCCGCGACAGGTGCAAGCACCGCATATAAAACATATTGGTGAGTGGCGCGGCTGCATCGGCGGTGCAAAAATGTCGCGAAATGCTATCCAAGATCACCCGCCTATTCTTCGACGCCCGCAATCTTTACCGGGTTTGGCAGTGAACTTGTAAACCCTGGCGAGCAGAATCTAACGAAGCTTGTTGAGTGGCATTTATAAAATTAGACTGGCTTCATTCGCACTGCGCGTACTTGATATCATTTTGATGCCAACGTTTTAGCGATTCCCGGTGCAGATGACAAGGTTTGGCGAAGGAATCCCTGGGTGAAGTCCACATGCCAGAAGTGTTCGCGCGTCAAACTCCACGTGTGAACAGGCCGACTTCGCAGAAATCTCGGTCTCGCTAAACGGTGGCGCGTTGATTGAAAAAGGATAGATCGTCTGGGTCATTAGCCCGGAAACTGAATTCTCACCGCAGGTCAAGTGGCATCAGGCCACGTGGACATCGATTTCGGCCCCCCGCTCCTAGCGGGGACGCTGGATTGGGGTTAATTAACGCAGGCCTATGATTTTCCTGCCAAGTATTTAGCGTGGAAACTTTAATTGGATTATGGGTCAGCCAGTGAAGGCAATGCCTCTGCTCAATTTAGCAGGGGCACTTGATTTGGTTAGTTCCAGCTCCGCGTCATGAATGGTCTGTGCCGTTACGTTTGGGTGGGGTATCTGAACCGACGTTCATGTCCCGCAACGTCAATTTACTCCACATGTGATGCATAGCTGATGTAAGGATTTGGTCACGTGACGCCAACTTCCTGATATGACTTAGCTACTGAGAATGGAAGACGGACGTGAGGGACGGACTAAAAGTTTGGCATTACAAAGGTTCCATTAAAAAGAATTCTCGCTGATTTAATAAATAAATACAGCTACCTTGCTAAAATTTTGTATATTCCACTGTCTCTACTACACGTAAGATTAGCTGCAATGCTATACCCTGAAGTACCACTGTAAATATTCTAAACTGCTAATCTCGACGTCTCTGCTCATGCTGTCCGATTAATGGGGGTTAAGTTTAAGTTTGTCTAAAAAAATGAGGGCTATCCCTTTAGGATCTAAACAGGGTTTCTTTTGTAATGCATGCCAAATTGCGCCACTCCTCCAATCTTGACGCATTAGCAGTTATTATAGAAAGCTTTCCGCTGTCAATAAACATCAGACATGAGTTACCCCGCGACCCATCCTCGAACATTCCCTAAAGGTCTCATTTCCTAGGCTAGAGTTAATTTCCCCGGGAGGATCTCGTAGCGGCGAGCTGCTGCGTTGCCCTAACGGAAGGTGAGCGGCGCGCCGCGACTCTTGCCTAGGCATCCCGATCGGAGCCATGTGCAGGTCGTCGGGGTCGCAGAGCAGTGGCGCCGGCAAGCCCCACACCAGCGAGCGAGCCTCGAACGCGTTTGCCATGGCAGCGCTCCTGCGGTCTCAACAAGTTCCCCATGGACTGCCAAAGATCGAATCAGAAAGTACTCGGAGGTATTCCACCACAGGCGACTTGCGTTGCCACGCTTGCGCCTGCCGTGATGCCCTGCTTGTCGACATTTTCCTCTGTTAGGAAACGCAGAGTGAAAAGTTAAGCGCAATAATGCGGCCTAAATTAACATTTTGTTTTATTATTTTTGGCCAGAGCTATCTTTTCTACAAATTTCAGCGGTAAGTTAAACCTCTTTTGTCGGAATCTGCTTCCTCGCCGTTCGAATGATTCACATATTCCAAATTCCACTCAAACGCAGCGCCTCGCGCTTTTGAGCGCAGTGGTGCGAGTTCAGCACTTTATAACCCCGTTCCGGTCCCGAGGGTCGCTGCTACGACAGCGCTCTAGTTCTCAGATGCTATTCCTTGGATGATGCCCGGAAGAGCGTTTATATATTTTATCTCATTTTAGTGCCTACTAAAATGCCCTTATAGACGCATTACAGAGAAGGGTATTTTATAAATCATGCGTACTTGAACAACATACTGCTAGTATTAATAGAGAAAGTATCCCGTAAACGAATCGAATAGCCCCTACTAAAATGTGAATAACGAATCAGCAGAAGAATCACAGCCAATCACGCAAAGACTAAAAAGTGTTGTTGCTAAGCGGGCGATAGAAATGTCTAGGAGCGGTGTCGCAATAATACTACGCAGAAAGTCACATAGAGTCGTGGTCTCTGGTGAGAGAAATTTCAACCGCCAGCTGATTCCACTCGGTCGATGCCAGGACGAATGGGGAAGATCTGGAACAAATTAGTCTTGGCAAAAAATATCTAAACACTTCATGCAGGTGATCACGAAGAGTGGAAAGGTACCAATGGAGGAAAACCTCGCGAGTGCCTACTTTGGTTGAGCCGCCATAAACCGGTAGAATTTTAAGTTGGGCGTGATTACTTACTGGTCAAGTAAATTCTTAGAATGATTGGAGTTGCCCTGTATCGGATAAAGACTGTCGATTGAGTATTTTATGTGGACGCAAATTTTATAAGTGGATTCCAATTTGGATTCTATATGTGTATTTCATGACAGATTAAGAGTTGGGTGAAGGCTTAAGTATTTATATGCATTATTTTTTTTTCTAAACTTGAATTTATAATTTTCTATATGTAATGAACCATTGTAACACGGTTATTAGCTGTCATAGTGTTTTTTTTATTTTATACATTTATAAGCATCTTCCATATATAACATGACATATCAACCCATGGAAGCATTATGCAACGTCGACATGCGTCCATAAATATAAAACAGAAACAATTACTTCAGTGAATTCGAGATAGAAGAAATTATTAGCCATTCTGGAACGGAGAGCATGCTCGTAGGGATTACATAAGTCATAGGAAGAGCACAACACACAAGGACATCCGTCCTTGCCCGTTCTGTGTTTTGTGAGCTTCCTACGATTTAAGTTAGCAATTGACTCAGATGCCCCAGAGTTTAAGCATAATTAACGCCGATCTTTATGCGTTTACTTGAGAGGTCTGCGAGTGATGACAATTTAAAAAAGGCAAATGGAGTTCAAATATTCGAAGTCGAGTATTACTTCATCGTGAAGCGTTCTTCGTAGAGATAATAAATTCCTTTTGAGTGTGGACAAAATATTGCCTCAACGACGCTAAGATTGTAATCTAAATTTAATTTAATTCTCTTTGGACGTGATTCATGTCGTTCATAATATACGCCACTTTCTTTTTGTGCTAAGATTCTCGCGCTAAATTTTTAAGAAAACAGCGAAAAATATTATTACTGTGTTCTTTTTACAATGTAATCTAGTAACTAATGATCGCAATTACAAACATAGATAGATGATATTGTCACGTTTGGTAAGGGACGAGGCAGGAAACCTGCAGAAGATAAAATTTAATATCGAGAACCTATGCCCATAACAAAAATATAATGCGTCGATGTCGGCTTAAATATGCCCGTGATCGACGTACAAATGTACAATATGTCGGCGCAAAACAAAAATGTCATATGTCGATTCAGCGTAAAGGATCGAGTGCTGGTTTTGTCCGATGCATAGCGCTTCGGTCCCTTTCATACATGCTCTACACTTGGGCATACTCTAAACTTGAAGACACGATAACTGATGGGAGTCTACTGGAACTTTACAATGAAGCAAACAAATGACTAAATGGAAACGATACTAGGGGGAATCGAACTCGGTTCTCAGTGCGAGATACGCGTCCGCAATCAACTTAGTCGCGCACGCGTGAGTGGTCCAGCGAGGTCCTTGAGTTCGGAAAGCCAGCACAGTGAGCGGTGATCTCTGACCACTCGCAACCGGCATTCACAGATGCGGTGTGGGAACTTGGTCCTTATCTACTTTTTACTTTCGGCTTTGAGAATGCCCGGCGTGCATACGCGATGACTTACTGGACACCGTCCTGCTTCTGTACGAGCACAGCTCGAAGCCTCGTGTTGTTTGCGTCCAGATGGATTTCTATTTCGGCGTTGGGGTAGAAGTGGTCCAACACCGGAGGCTACTGTAGGTGTGGCTTTAGTCCGTTGAATGCACACTATTGATTCTCGTTCTACTCGAAAGCGACAGCATCTCTCGTGAATAAGTGATCGACGCGGCAATTCGAGAAATATTATGAAAAAACTTATCTTGCATGCACGCTGACGAAAAACTTTCGGGCAGCTTTCTTGTAAACCATGGTGGAAGGAACCGACGGCGGCAGCTTCTCGGAATTAGGACGAACACCTTGCGGGCTTCTAACTCCGATTCCCACAGACCCTGTTCCCGGATGAATATGACACTGCGGTACTTCGCTCTCGGCAAAGGGTTTATTCACTCACTCCATTGCCTTGGCTGGTTTCGGGATCGGGGAACGGTTATCAGCGTGGCCTGGGCAAGGTCCGCTGCATGCGGCTGCCCTAGTCCCAGCGGTGGTCGTCAACACCGCGTCATGGGGACGTCGTCGTCCAGGGTCGCCGTCCGGTCCGTCAGTCGAGACCACCGCTCGATGTAGCACCCGCACTCCCGCGCCTGCGTCCGTCTCCCCGCCGATTCCCGCGCCAGCGTCTGCTCTCCTTGTCACCGCTGCACCATCCTTCGTGTTCCGCCGCCCCAGAGCTTCACCGTCCAAGAGGGCTGCCATACATGAGAGAGCCTTCCTTTGTCCGGCTTCTCCTTCAAGCCTTCGCCCTTTGTTCAGGGGGCCAGTCCCGTGACGTCGGTTGGCTTAGGGAGCGGTCCAGCCGTACCTTGTGCTGCGCGAGGTCACCGCCGCTCCATCGAGGCATGACGTCATCTCGGAGGCCGGAAATTAGGGTCCGGAGGGTCGGCGCGGCGGAGGGCAGCCAGATCTCCGCACCTCCCTCCCCTCAAGGCTCGGACTCGAGGGGGGGGGCAGGATAGCAGGTCTTCAGGACCTCAGGCGGGAAACTCGTTCAGCTGAGTGTCACCGATGATGACGAGCACCCAGGCCATTGGTGGACGTTCATTCACTGGGCAGCTCGGCCCCGGAACCAGTCCGGAGCACCACAGCTCACAACACGCACGGGCACACAGGCACACACCACACGCCGGCTCTTAAAGTTCGCTTCCGTCCCTAATGTAACAGACAGCGAATCGCGCAAAAACGAATACCGGCACGCTATATCCGACAGCGCGACGAAACCAAAATCTTTCGATCGTTGGACATGTCCACGAAATAAAAACAAAACTCTTAATTTTAATACCAACCGGCAGGCAATCATTAAGAACGTCACGCTACGCGTTCGAGAGGTACTTAACAGGAAAATATTCTCAACTAGAAAGCATGAGCTCTCTCTGTATACTCAAATCGTGCATACGCCCACTATACAACGTTAGCTCCTATAAACCTCAACCGCATTCTTTTAAAGCGGAAAACAATGTACCAGAGCGTCAGAGCCACACATCTCTCACAACAATATTAATCTCTAACACATTCTCGAAAAAACGCATAAAACTTCAAAAACTAACAGTAACCTCCCGTAAAACAGAAGCGGCCACTAATCCAGTCTCGTTCGCGAGGTGCGACTCGAAAAAAGATACGGATAAAAGACTCTCTACCAACGGTAGCAATTACCCAAGACGGGCACTCATGCACTCTGCGTTCGCGACACCCGAGCTAAAAACACGCTACGGGCAAGCTACGCAGCACGCCATCATCAGAGGGGTATTCACCTTACTGAGAGGTTGGTGTTGCGTGGTACCGGCCACTCACACCAGTGCAAAGGGAACGAGTATCTAGATCGTGCGAACAGCAGATCTTATCAGGCAAGCTATTTTCACGGCTATGTCTGTAACGTCTGGACATGCACCAGACGTTACCGCTTCACTGCACGGAGGTGACCTCTCAATAGGAGCGACGAGCGCGTAACGGAGGTCCGCACCGAACCACGCACGTGCTCGACAGCCGCGATAAGCGCATCGACGCACGTTAGAGTTCTCCCCGGCCAAACCCCGACAACGCATAACCAGAAGTATTCCAGCTGATGTTAAGGCCGGCCGGGATCGAGCGATAAAAGTACGTCTTCAGCGCGTCTTGCGACTCTTTGACGTTCTCGATCTGTGCAACGTGCCCTCATACAAACGCAGTAGGCTACGCAGAAAGCTCGCCCCCAACCCAAGTCAACACGCCGCATAACTCACGAAAGTCTTCTTGCGACTGTGAGGACAGGTAGGGTTCGAACAATGTAAATATCCCACACGCGCACCTTTGATCATCCGAGCAAAAATGAAAGCCGTTTAGCAACTCCCTGTAACGCCGAATTAGAGCGCATCTTTTGAGGAGGAGGAGGAGGAAGGGTACTGAAGGGGTCATGTGACCTCGGGGGTGGTCACGTGACCTCGGTCACGTGACCTCGGGGGGGGGGTCACGTGACCTTGACGATGACGATATGAAGACGTCATCGGTGACGTCACTGATGACGTCATCAGTGATGATGACGTCATCAGTGACGTCATCATCACTGCTGGAGTACCATTGTGAACCATAGCATCATGAGGCGCCGAAGCGTTGGTTTCACGTCGTCCGAGTTGGTGTATACTAACATGTAATTCATCTTTTTATTTAAGGGCGCTGTTCGTGCACCGTGGTTGCCTCGTGATTTATACAGTACGAACTTGACCTTGTGTTTTGTATATTAGTACAGTTTATTTTGTCATGACGAGCTCCCTTTTCGCAGGCATATCGGAATCTCACGGTGCCAATTCTGTAAATTTTCTTCTACAGCGCACGCTGTCGAAATGCCCAGCTACGAGTAGCTACTGCTGCGTACAGTGCGTAAGCGTGGTGCGGTAACAACGGAAGAACGTGCAAGAAACCGGGAACAAAGTTTTTCCGGGTTCCACGGGACAGCAGGTAGCCATGGTTTCCATCTGTCTTTGTTCTAAAAACTTACTGGATGACCTGTTCAGCTGTCAAAGCGAACGAACGGAAAGTTTGTTTCTTCAAAACTAGTTTCAAAGCTATAGTAAGGAAAACACTTGGGCGGGTTCTTTTGCGTAGTGATGATTAAAAACGGTGCAGGCGAGATGAAGGACCAGAGCTCTGGAGTACTCACAGTACCACGTTTTGCTCAAACTACACTAAGGTGGCTAAGTAACACAGATCACTTACCAGCCGTAGAATTGTTATGTATTTCATTTTTCTTAAAACTGTACTTCGTAATCTTGCACATAGCCTGTACTTATGAGAAAATAATGTATAGGACACTACTGTGTGTTTGCCTTCACATCAGCACAGACGTAACACTTCACTGAATATATCATGAACAAAATAGTTGTCATTGAAAATTTTGCTGTTCTTTTTGTGACATCCTATAACTTCGAAGGAACAAATAAAATTATATATCTGTGATGAAGGGACAGAGGCATTCCTGTTAAACAGCGATGGCCTGTGTATTAACCGCCTCTGGCACTTTAATGTCCAAGTCATCTTCAGGCATTTATATACCTGTACTACATGTCACAGGTCTAAGGTGTGGGTCGAGTACGCCAAGAGACATGGCCTCATGGACAAACCGGCGGCGCGCCTATATGCGAGCTACTACCTGTGCAGCGACCACTTCACTGTACACGACTTCATGGACCCTGGACGAACAAGGCTCACAAAAACAGCAGTGCCCAGTGTTCGTCCACAGGAACACTGGCAGACTATGATATGTCGTGGTAATGCTTTATTCACTTCCCAATGTATGCAAAATATATAAGTAGAAAAACTTGGCTTACATGTAACTCTACTTTTACTGCTTCGTAAGCTCTGACATTACTCTTATTTCTATCTAGCATCAGTGGTATGGTCACGTTTAGGCGATCGTGTCATGTTTGCGCATCTGCACCACAATTTCGTGTGTTCACTTAGTCTCAGTATCATTGGTTTGGAGCTTCCCTAGCTCCGAACCTTCCCATAATCTAGAAATGTTTTGTTTTAATGTCCAGAACGTGTTGACTGCTGTGTTACACCCCCAACACTGCTGCTGTCGTGTCCAACATTTTGTTAATTGCAGGTGACTTCATCTTGTGTCTAATAGCCAAATTTTTGCAGACCTCGTGGAGGCCAGCACCTCGCACGGCACGTCTTCGGACAGCCAGCCAGTCACTCTGTCCAGGGCAGCTCATGGTGAGGAAGCGACTCTGTTTGGAAGCGACAACTTGTTTCTGATAACCCACTTCTTGCAGATCTCGCGGAGGCCAGCACCTCGCACGGCACGCCTTCGGACAGCCAGCCGGTCACCCTGTCCAGGGCCGCTCATGGTGAGGAAGCGACTCTGTTTGAAGCAACAACTTGTTTCTGATAACCAACTTCTTGCAGATCTCGCGGAGGCCAGCACCTCGCACGGCACACCTTCGGACAGCCAGCCGGTCACCCTGTCCAGGGCAGCTCATGGTGTGGAAGCGACTCTGTTTGAAGCAACAACTTGTTTCTGATAACCAACTTCTTGCAGATCTCGCGGAGGCCAGCACCTCGCACGGCACGCCTTCGGACAGCCAGCCGGTCACCCTGTCCAAGGCGGCTCACGGTGAGGAAACGACTCTGTTTGAAGCAACAACTTGTTTCTGATAACCAACTTCTTGCAGATCTCGCGGAGGCCAGCACCTCGCATGGCACGCCTTCGGACAGCCAGCCGGTCACCCTGTCCAGGGCAGCTCACGGTGAGGAAGCGACTCTGTTTGAAGCAACAACTTGTTTCTGATAACCAACTTCTTGCAGATCTCCCCTATTGAAAATATTTTTACCTGGAATGTCATTTCCAGTAAAAGTCTATTTTACTGGATTATGGGACTGTTTTCACTTCCAGTAAAGCCGTAGATTTACCGGAATGTCGCCGGACTTTCTACTGGAATGTCACCGGTTGGTTTACAGGAATGTTACCGGCTTTTTACACCGAATGTCACCGGATTTCTACCGGAAGTTTATTTCAAGTAAACATCTATTTTTGGATTATGGGACTCTTTTGCGCTTCCAGTAAAGCCACAATTTACCAGAAGATCACCATATAATAATGTCTTCATTATCTTCGAAAAATACATGGTGCGTGTGCTAATCACAAAGCAAAGATGCTTGTATGTGAGACCAAGCAGCCAATAAAATACCGTGACACAGTGAACACTAGAGAACAAAGTAGACAAACAACAATAACGTAGGAATGTGGGCAACGAATACGCGACTAAGTAATTATATAATCATTATTGCGCGAGCGTGAGGCACCATTCTCTTACATTCCGTTTTACCGCACGAAAGGATGATATGTTCAGCAAAGACTCTGGCAAACTGTTGAAGATTGGCGGAATTCATAGTGTTTTTCTTTGCTCCCTGGAAGTCAACGGAAGCCATTTAGGAGGAAGCCTATGAACCGCGGTTTAGTGCATGTTTCACCAGATGCTGGACGATTCGGTAACAATAAACGTGGTTAGTCCACAGACACACCTGAAGGTTCTATGTATCTATTTAACCGGGTCGATACCAGTGAAACAATTTGCATAGCTGTGGACAAAAGCAATCAGATCAAATAGGAACAACCGAGTTCTTTGTCGCAAAGCATATCTTTCAAGGTACTCACAATGCCGCTGGGTAAATTCCCTAGACGTACGGTAATCAGAACCGCGCAGGTGCACCACACGGATCACACACACGTATGATCTCAGTAAGCACGTTTAGCGAAAACCACGAACGCGGAAACGAACATCCGCCGCCGTTGAGAAATCACGGAACAGATCACGATGTCGTCCCTGATGTCGCTCGCCGCGGGTGCGGCAGGTGTCAGTAGCACGCTTAGCGAAAACCACGACCGCGCGGAACGAACATCCGCCGCCGTTGAGAAATCGCTGGCACGCACGATGTCTGGTCCCTGATGCCGCCGCCGCGGGTGCACCCGGCGTCAGTAGCACGCTTAGCGAAAACCACGAACGCGCGAAACGAACATCCGCCGACGTTGAGAAATCTTGGGCACAGTTTTTTCGCTCGCTGGATGCTTCTGAAGCCGGACGGACAAGGAGGCGTAAGAAACAGGTCACTGAAAGATATTTCCTTTCATCTGCACACCCAGCTGCTCTGGAAGATACAGGTCGCACACATGGAACGAGAATCCGAGACTGAGAGCGTTCGTTCCTGGCCGGCCGTTGCTCGTTGACGGACAAAGAGCCGGTTTCACAAAAAAAAAAAAGTCAGCAAACCGATTTTCTCGCATTTTCCACGACCCAATGCGAGGAGAGAGGGAGTGCGTGGGGACCCGTCCTTGGTGCGAGGCACCAGGCGACGCCCAGTCCCCCGCCTCGCCTTCGGCCCCTCCCCTCGTGTCGGCTTTGAGTGAAGTTCAGTAAGCAGGGAAGTCGAGTCACCCGTTTCGGGTGAAGATTAAAACCGGGTCGTCTGGGAATCGAAAGTGGCTGGCGGTGACATTCCAGCGAACCTGGAAACCCGATGCCGATGCAAATTACTAGCAAAATCTGTTTGCCCGGCAAATAATCTCGCACAGACTGCAGGTAAACTGGTTTCGAATGAAAACGGGTGAAAGTGCCCACCTTTTTGGATCGTCAAAACAGTTCGCTGCACGCACTTTTTGAGAGTTGCAACGTCGTCCCGAGCTAAAACTCGCACTCACGAGAATGCCGCCCGAGTGGTCTCGCACCTGCTCTGCCGACTTTCGCCTGTCGCAAATAAGTTGTCGGTGATCGCTGCTCACCTTTTGGATCGTCAAAACAGATCGTTGCACGCACTTCTTGCAGGACTGCAACGTCGTCTCGAGCTAAAACACGCACTCACGAGAATGCCACTGCATTGGCGGCCACCATTACAAACTCAGCTAGTCCCCTGCTCGTCTTAGCTTCCTTGCCTTTAGCCGTTCCCCTTCGTCGGCTACCAGTGAAGTTCGGTGTCTGGCAAACGAGAGTGGCTTCCGGCAGGATTCAGCGACGGGTAATCGGAAATGGTTCTGGCAAAACTTTCAGCGAAAGTATCTTCCGGTAATATTTCCACCGCAGACTGGTAAACGACGCTGGTTTCTGGTGAAAATGAGTGAAATCAACCCATTTCCACTGAATGTCACGGGAAGTTTTTGCCGGATTTTAACCGAGAGTGGCTCCGGCAAAACGTACACCGGAATCTGGTAACTGAAAGTGGCGGTTGATATTATTTCCACCAAAAAACTGGTAAACTACGCTGGTTTCTGGTGAAAATGAGTGGATATTAACCAGTTTCCACCAAGTGTCACTGGAAGTTTTTGCCGGATTTTTCAATAGGGTCCTGCAGGCTGAGTGCCTCGTACGGCACGCCTTCAGACTCAGCCCAGTGACACCATTCTCCTCTGCCAGCTCTTGAATCAGCTGAGGCTTGCAAGTGTCTAATTTTCTTTGCTATGTGGATGCCTCTATGCTTTTCATCAGTAGATTCTTTTGTGCAAATGGAAAGTTGGTATTGCTTCTGGATATTTTTAGTTAACAGGCATTAATGACCTAAAAGTTTAAGACTCATAAATATAAGGTGGTAGTTGATTTTTCACATTATATAAATATAATGCAGAGTTGAGTGTACAAGCTCAACTCTATATTCACATATATTGTTTCTCAGCTGCTAATATTGTGTTTCTTGGTTCTAGCTATTTCACGGGCTTCCACGCCCAATTTGCGCATAGGTCAGCAGTGAGACCTAAGGACGTCATAAAGGTCTTCAAGCCAAGGTCTCGCGCTACAGGAAGGCCATCACAAGACTGCGGAAGCAAGAGCAGAAGTGCGCCTCGGGCAAGCTACAGAAGCCCTTCCCATGATTCGCCCTCATGTTACTGAGGAGGTATTTCAGCTGGTGTCAAGTCATGTGAAACTGAGGTCGAAGGGCAGGGAAAAAGATTTGCTGTGGCTAAAAAAGTTTGCCTTGCACTTAAACTTTGTGGGCCGCAAGCAAGCGTACCGATTTTTGTCCGACATTTCACTCTGCCTTTTCGGCGCTCCCGAGAAGGTGGCTGTGTAATATTCGAAATGACACCAGGAATTATTCCAGGAATAATGTCGTTCTATCTCGACCAAGACGCAGTCGTGGAATGAACGGGACCGAGTCTTTACCCTCGTCTTTGACGAGACGGTCCTATAAAAGAACTTGGCCTATGATGTCACTCAGGATGTCGTTCAAGGGAGTTTCACGGACGATGGCATCGAACGCACTTCCACAATCGCAGACCGAGCCTTGGTTGTCCTGCTCCTCTGGTATTTCTAAGAGGTGGGTTCAGCCTCGTCGCCTACATTATTGGGCATACATCGACGCTTCGATCGTACTTCGTAACTTGCTGACATCCCTGATCGAACAGCTAAAGGACATCAGAATTACTGTAAAAGCTGTCATGTATGCGACCAAGGGGCCTCCAACGTCAGTTTGGCAAATCAGTTGGGTGTGTCGGTCACTCAGCCATATTTTACAGTAAAAAATGAACGTGTCTAACTTCATTTTCGACGTTCCACACCTGATAAAAACAAATCGCAACAATGTGCAAGCGCACAGGCTTCACATCGAAAATGAAGTTGTGGATTGGTCTCACTTAGTACAGTTATACCATTTTCACGGTCTTTTGTTTCTGTTTAATTATGTAAAGTAACTATTTTTTATGGTTATCTTCGTGGCCAAAATAAAAATTTTAATATTTGTTAATTGCTGCCTTCTGTTGGTTGTCCTTTTTTTCCTGTTCCGTGTCATAGTTTTATATTTCATATTGGGATTGTACATGGTTACCTCGTTACCTCTATGTCCTGAAATTGTAAATGAATTTAAGCGCGCGCTTTTGAGTTGTTGCATACACAGCCCAAACGCCCAAGTAAATTCTAAATTAGCAACCGTAACCAAATTTAAAATTGTAATTAAACTTGAGGAAGAAAAACGAGAAGGACGGACAACCATAGTTGGAAGTTTGTGAGGTGTCCGTCCTTCTCGTTTTCTTCCTCAAGTTTAATTATCTCTTACCAACCCGCTCGTTCTGTCCTTAAAATTTTAGTTAGTCACGACAGCCTAGGTGGCGCAAACTACCACACAATACAGTTGGAAGCACTCATATTAGTTATCCATTCATTTGAGTAATAGTATTCCATGACTCTATCTACGTTGAAAAACGAAACCGAAAGCATCCAAACAGGAAGTCGAGAAAAATTTCACGGCGGCCGCAAGGAGCGCTGGTAGTCGAGTGGGCCGCTAGGTCTATGGGAGTGGCCACTCTTTACGTTGCACTATATTACTCTATGGTTTTGTTTGGTCGGAAAAACTCGCAGCAACGCACGTTTAACATGGCGCCGGTATTGTTTTGGTTTGACGGGAATGGGGGAGCTCCTCGTTTTGCGAGCACATGTAGCGAATACGTGACCGGAGAAGTGCCCTGTGATGTTCCGGGAGACGGAAAGTATCATTCATTATCGTCGTGTGTGCTTGGAAAGCGAAGGGAGTCACAGGGTCCACTTCAGGGGTCAACGACAAGCCAAGGCTTCACGACAGCGCTGCGTTGACTTCGGCGATCTCGTTCTGTTTGGTGCAACACGGCGATGTGAAAAAGAGCTGAAACGTTCGTGGTGTATTGTGCGGTGCTTGAGGTAGAAACCCACACGGAGCGCAAAAAATGTGCTGTTGTGGGGTCGTCGTCAGCTGATCTGGTCCGGCTGGTCCGGGAGGACGCAGCGAGTGTTTTTAAAAGTAAATCTTCCTTGGTTCCGTTTCAAAATGTGGAGTATCCCACGGATAGCGTGAGTAAAGCTGCGTATGTTTTCAACAAAATTACAGTCGTTTTAATTGAATAATAGACTCCGGATTGTTTTCCGAAACCTGCCGTTTTATGCTTCGTGTTGGACTGCGTTTGCACAGCGACGTACGTGTTTGCACAGCGACGCACACCGCTCGAGTAGATGATTCGGTCCGGCAAACGACCGGTTATGCAGAATTTCGTGGAAACTTAAGTCACCACCGATATTTTCCTGTAAATCTCGTGTGAGTTTGTTGCGCACATCTTGCGGTGTGAATAAATTAGGGCAAGATTTCCTACCTGCCCACAGATGCATGAACTGAGACCATATTTTACGTAGTGCAACATAGTAGCTTTTCTTTATTTTGTGAAGAGGCGTTGGTGCATTTATTACTGGTAGAAATCACTTGAAAGTTGAGAAGTCGTAGAGAGCGAAGCTAGCTTTCCCAACTGTGTTCTTTTTCTCTCTGGCACTGGCCCTAGTTTCCAAAGTTTCAGTTTCAGTAGGCATACCTACTAGCAGGTACAAACTGCTCTAAAGCAGGTAAAAGGCAGGGGAAGTCAGGACGGTGCGCTTTTCGCAAGGTGACGGTAAATGCTTTTGCGAGGTATGCGGAATATGCAAGCGATTTTGTTACGCCCGCCGTCTCGCGCCTCTCCAGCAAAAGGAATAAGATGATCTACAAAGGCGCACGTCACAAGCCAAGATTTACAATACCCAGGTAGCACAAAACATTATAATAACATTAATTTTTTGTTGTAAGTTAGTTTAAATAACGTTCTGTGTTAGGTGTAAATGATACAGCAACGTTCAAATAGAACACATAACGCTTTAGGTATGTTCCTCAATGTTAGAGTAACGTTCAAATTAAACATACAACAATATTGTTGTGTACAAAACGTTTTAACAACATTCAATCATTATACTGTAAAGCAATGTTATGAGCACTAATATTAAAGTAACATTTAGTAACATTATGCTCCTTTAACATTATTTTGAAGTTTACAATGAAACATAGCAACAGTGAATGCAGAACTATGAAATAGTGTTGCAGGAAGTAACATCAAAATAACATTTTAACATATATTTCCAATGTTATTTTTGAAGTTTACATGGAAACATAACAGTCGGTACAAAATAGTAAATAAATGTTATAAATAGTAACACTGAAATAATGTATTGGTTTGATCACATCTGTTTTTCAAACTTCGAATAATTGTTCCAAATACGAACATTTCAGAGATTATTTGACAATATTGTTTTTAACATTATTTTGAAGTTTACAATGAAACACCACGTACAGTAACAATTTATTGGTAACCATTTTTGTTCTTAGCCTGAGACTGAGGCAGGAAAAGGAGTTTTCAAGTAGAAGAGAATGAACAGTTGAGGACACGTCTCTAGAGACGTGTCCTCAACTGTTCATTTCTCTTCTACTTTGAAACTTTCCTTTTTCCCGCCTGTGCCTCGCTAAGAACAAATGGTTAACATCCACCAGCTCGCCTGCGCACTCACTGCATTATCATCAATTTATTGGTATAACTTTGAAAAGAGTATAACATTTTTGCAAACATTGTAAGGAAATGTAGTACACTATTTTAGTTTTTAGATTTTATTGAAATGTAGCGTGAAGGTACTAAAAATTTGCAAGAAAATGAAAATATACGCTATGCTACTTTTTTGCATTTTATGTATTTTGCCCTATAAGATGGAAGCTTTTCGATTAAGCTTTTCGTAGCAGCTGCTAACTTCCAAAAAACAGAAAATCTTGGAAACCTAAATGTAAAATGTGATCCATAGAAAGACGACCATAGATAGAATGTACTTGTTTAGCTTGTTTTTTTATTCACATGAATACATTCACTTCCCTTTACCAGGAAGGTCTGAGGGAAGAGGTGGTGATTATGTCGACTATGGAGCTTGTGGATAAGTAAAGCAATGGATGTGTATCACGACAGCCCTTTCGTCCCTTCTTCATAAACGGTCAGTCTTTCGGCTTGCCAGCTTGACCCTTCTAAGGCGTTCACTATATTTCCTTGGCCCTCTTAAAGTGACCTGCATCACGCTACGATTTACTACAGAGACGCCCGAAGGTGGTGGATTAATTATCTGAAAGTATAGAGACATGAAATCAAACAAAAAGTTTTACTTTTTCTTCTATAAAAAATTTCCGTCATGCTTTTTTTTTTCAAAATGATCAAAAATGATTTTGGGCATATCTGGTGTTTATTACGACTAAATAACGTGTAGAATGGGAAGAAAATAAAATTGGCCAACATAATATTCGTTTCATTCGGCCAGAATAAACGTCTCAGTGTCCCAAAGTAATAAAGATTTTTTCTTTTTCCTTATTGAATTAAATATATGTATGATATATTTACTGCACTTTGTATGTAGGGAATGTAAATAGGGGTGCTGGTGCCGTGGGAAGGCTGGCATCCATGCAGCTATGTGTAGGAGTGAACGGGAAGGGAAGTGTTTTGTAAGGTGATGCTGGCGATGCGAAGTAGCCAGTTGACGATCGCTTCGTGATGGGTGTAGAGGACGGCGAGACGGTTATTTTGACAGAGGTGAAGCGACTTGTCGGCCCATGTATGAGCAGGAGCTGTGCGGCTTGCAAGAACGCCGGCAAAATGTTAAGAGGCTTGCGCAGCTGCTCCAGCAGGAAGGATTGGGAGATGCACTATAACTATGTGAAGTTCGGGGTTAGGGTCAGCCGGAAGACGAGATTTGCGGGCTTTCCAGGGGTGATCCATTTCCCACCTAGGCCGTCTCCTCTAGGGGTATTTTCATGTCCTGGCTCAGGGTGGACGCAGAGATATTGGTGAGCTGCGAAGCGGCGGTGTCGGCTGTGGCAATATGCGAGGGCAGAACAGGCGCGCCGCTCGCAGAACGAGACTCGAGCGAGCCGATCTCTCGGCGGATGTGCTGCGGCGGGCCGACGGAGCGAGGCGATGTTTACACCATGATCACATACAGTTCTCTGGGGTTTGCGGAGCCCGGAGAAGACGTCCGCTCTCGTCGGAGGTTTGCAGCAGTCTCCGGACACTGAAGGTAAAGGCGTTCACATCGAAGAGTTCACCATTGAAGGGGGGGGCTACTGAGGTTTTAAGAGCCACTGATCGCAGCAATCGCATTCCAAAGACACCGCGTTGTCGTAGATTGTTTGTCACCGGCTACCTCATGTATGGGCTGAGGCCAGGGCTGGGGGATCCATCGCCGGAAAAGTGGAGGAACCACGGTGGAGGAACCAAGCAACGACGTGAGGCTTGCCGAGTCGGTTCGTGGTGCCGACGACGTTCGAGCAACGCTTCCAAGAAGACTGGATATTCTTTCCGGCGAGCACACAATACTTAGCCAGCATGCTTGTGGCTGATGCGGATCGCAGGAGGTGGATATCAGGACAACCAATGTACAGCAAATAGGTCGAGCACGGTAAATGGCACAACGGTGGCCGCCGCCATGTTAAATGAAACGAAGCTAAACCAGCCAAGCTTCAGTTTAGTACACAATGCGCCTCAACACACTTTATTACAAATAATTATATAAATGTTACAACATTTTTTTATCTGAAAATTTTAATTAAAGTCGACTAAAACAAGCACATTCACATTACGTCAAAAAACTTGGTCGGAACTCGGAACCAACGGGCATCGCCGCATCGCCATCGCCATCGTAAAAACGAAGCGAGTTTCAAAACTTTCGGGCGCTTTCACACTTTAGGCATAGAGTAATATAGTAAACGTAAAGAGAGGACACTAGAGCCGATTCACGGCCCAGATAGTGCGTTTAATGCCCTCCGCTATGTGGCGCATTGCTGTAATTTGGTTAAAATCAGTTAGAACTCTTTCTATGAGAAGTATTCATTTTTGAAATTTTTATGCTTTAGAGTTATTTGAAGTACTTACACCGACTAAATAGTTTTAATCTTATACGTCACAAAAACCACGTGATGAATGGCGCCTGCCACGGCCTGCCGTGGGCCTGCTTGCCTGCACGCCGTCGCCTCAGCATCATTCTGCATGGCCTCTGCCCGTCTGTGCGTCGTCGGTCCGTGCCGTGCCGTCCGTTCGTGCTTTCTGCCGCAGCGTGTTCGGTCGGCTATGCATCTAACAAGGTGACGCATGACTGCCCGCGTGCTCGCATGCTCGGCGTGAGTTTGTGGAGCCGAACGGCTTGAGCTTCTCGCGCTGTTGTTTCCGTCAGGCTGTCGGGCTGCAATCGTGTGTGCACCTCGATTTTCGATGAGATTTCTTTTGAAAAAGGACCTGACGTAAGACCCTGTGAACGACATTCTCCATGGATGTACAGATGATGGTGTTGAACAAGTTGAACGGTGTTGCAGATAGGGCCTTGGTTGTTGTGCTCTCTGGAATTTCCAGGAGGTGGGTTCAGCCACTTGCATATACTGTTGTGCACACTTCAACACCGTTTTTTGTTATCCGCAGTCTCCTCATTTCTTCTCATTGCAAAAGCTTAAGACTGTTGGCTTCACAGTAAAGGCTTTGGTCTGTGATCAGGAGGCTTCAAACGTAAGCTTGGCCAACCAACTTGGTGTGTCTGTGGGTAAGCCGTTTCTTGTAGTTGACAACGAATATGTTTACTTTATCTTTGATGTTCCGCACCTCATCAAAACAACCAGGAACAATCCCCAAGCCACACAAATTTTGCATTGGAAATGAGGTCATTGAGTGGTCCCATATTGTTAAACTTTATTGTTCTACCCATGAGATGAGGTTGCGATTGGATCCGAAACTTGCTGAGAGACACATTTTTCAAAACCCTTACAGTAACATGAAAGTAAAACGTGCCGCACATGCAGGTAATGAGTGCCTCAGTCTGTCTTGCAATTCTATTCCTTTTTTATGCCAAGGAGCGTCCTGAGGCAGCCATGGCTACAGCCTATTTCTGCGATAGAATGGACAGCTTTCTAAATAGCTGACAATTCAAGAAGACAGAGCAGAAGTTGCGTCATGCCATTCTGAAAGGAGACTCTGAGGTACTCGATTTCCTTCACCTGCAACTTTCATGAATTTCAGCATGGAAGTTCAAAAGTAGGATGCAGCCACAAACCATCATAGGGTGGAAAGTTACTATAAAAAGTGTCCTCCATCATAGGGTGGAAAGTTACTATAAAAGTGTCCTCATGCTCTGGGAGGAGCTTTCAAACAGCCATGACTTTAAGTTCTTACTTACATGATGCCTGCAGCAAGACCCACTTGAGAACATTTTTGGAGCTATATGACAAATGCTGGGCTGCAAGACAAACTCAAAAGTGTATCAGTTCACGTCAGGACTAAAACACACAGAGATAAAGAAACTGTTCAAACTGTCGAACAATGGAAACGTAGAGGATGACAAGGCTGACTTCCTCAAGGAGTTGCCAATATTTTTGCATCGTGAAAGTTCAATTGCAGACAATGTGGAATGTCTTCTAATTGATAACCTTCTGCCGCTAGAGGATATTTCTGAGCTGACATCAGATATCAGGTTTAACAAATTTGACGACTCGTCCACTTGTTACGTTGGGGGCTATTTGATCAAGCATTTCCTCGCACTGAAAACCCACAGCTGTGGCTGTTCTCAGCCGCTGAGGGAAGAGTCTGACAGATTAAGCAGGTCTCGCCAGTATTGTCTTGTGCTTAAAGCATATCACGTGCCTAGAAAACTCTTCGGGAATCTCATATACCATCCCAGGCTACCTTTAATTTTATCCAGCAACTAGAAAATCGCTTTCTTGCCGTAATAGAGAATGTGGCGCATGTTTGAGGAGTGTGTGCTGTCTTGTATCAGACACTTTCAGGTCTGCGCAGTTTTAGCATTGCTCAGAGTGCCACAAATGGTTTTGATAAATGTTTTTCAGAATACGCTTGTGTTGGCAAGTTCGATTTCTCAACCGGAACTTGGACAAAGTTTGGTTGTACTCTTCAGTTGCTGTAAAGCAACTAGACAAGTTTAACTGTTAATAGTGTATTAACGGAGGTGGTTGCCAAATCAGAAAAAGAAAGTGCTTATTAATTGAGTGGTGCAGCTTGCACTCGAAATATTTGTTTCCCTTATTTCCAGCGAATGTGTATCATGGCCGTTTTGCAAAAGTATTTATCCGATTTCTACAGTATTTCTATTGAAAATAGTGTATAGATGCTATAGATATTAGAAAGAAAGTGTATCCACTTTTGTATCCACTGTCTATAGTTTTTAGCCGCGTTTTTAAGCCATACTTTCTTTCTGACCAAATGTATTTCGAGGAATGTTCAGGGACGTTGAATCTTGTCAGATTCCAAATAGAGTTCTCAGTGTTTGGTATTCGCTCGCCCGCAGTGTGTTGGCTATGCCAATTTGTATGTTTTATATTAGCCGAAAATTGGGAATTCGTACTATTCGCTGTGTGCTTTGCACTCTTATTATACCCTTATGACTGGTAATGATAGCGATGTCTTATTTATTTCTGGACTGACTTCCCGTGCCCGAGTCGGCGTGAAAGCGAATGAATCATTGAGCATGTTCCCTGTGGAAAATTTTTGTTAACTTGGTTCCGCTAAAAATCTATTACAAAGTGTACGATATGCCGAACTCCTTCATATTCATTTATATTTATGAGTATTAGTATAAGTTTCTTATAAAACATACAGAGCGTCTGAAGTAAATGTATATACGAATGTGATCCAATAAGATATGTTCGAACCACTTACTGTTGTTGACCCCAAAATGCTCCACCAGTCAGGAGTCAATGTGGAGATTGTGTAACTTCAATGTTTTACAGTAGAAAAAAGAAACAAGATGTACGCATCTGTTTTGGGAAGTAGAAACTTTGTTTTACACATTTTGCACGGTTTCTATCGTAAAAACTAAAATAACACTGCGTCAACAAAAAAAAAAGAAGAAACAGCGGCTCCGGGAGCCGAAGAGCTCCCGAGAGCCTAGCGAGGAGCGACGCAAGAAGGAAAGATGGGGAGAAAAGAAGAAGAAGGATACCGGTGAACCGGAGCAAAAAAGCCCAAACCGAAACCGAAACTAACGTGACCGGAACAGGAACTAGATTATGTTTAATGCCGCCCGCTAGGAGCGCTAGCTGTCACTCGTCTATCTGGGCCGCTGGTGCCTATGGCAGTGTCCGCTCTTTACCTTGTGTATATTACTCTATGCTTTAGGAACAAACATCGAAGAACGTTTTGGAAAAAGGAAGTGTCCTAGGTGCCGGCGTGCTCATAGAACCAGCTGTGGATTTGAGTCTAATTGGTGAGTGCTCGCCCACTCGTTTTACTTTTTGAGTCCTTTCTGTTCGGAGCGTTTATGACGTGTTCTTGTGTGTGCAGTCGGCGAGAAAGTGAACGTGTGCGGTTCCTTGTCGCACACGTGCTCTGCGCATTGAATGACCCTCGATCTTTTGCCAGGAAGTTCCGGAACCGACCTGTCACTGAGCGAGCAGTCAGATTGCTGGAACTCACCCAGAGGCAAAGGTCCCACCGGAGGCACGGGGGGTCAAGTGAGGCACGAGGTGAGTGTATCAGGGAGCTTTATCTCGTATTGTGTTGTATTGATTATTGCACAGTGCCGCCCGGTGTGCAGGTATTCAGGAGAGTAAAGCTATACGCACTCCGGAGTGCATTTCGGACGAGATGGCTATACGCACTCCGCCGAGAACTCATGCCCGTCGGGACACCCTTTTCGACCGGCGCGTGCATCACTGGGGAGCATGTTAGCCAGCCCCCGCCTGCGTTCACGCCGCTTCGCGGCGACAGTATTGGCTGCTAATTACAAAACGTAACCAGTACACGCCGCTTCGCGGCGTCCGGCCGGCAACCCAAGCCCCGCTGTCCCCGATCGCACCTCCGGAAAGGGAGTCCCATTTAATTCTGCGAAGTTTCGTCGACAACATTATCGCAAAAAAGAAATGTCGTAAACATCGCATTATGCCTCGATAAAACAAAATGGAACAAAAAAAAAAGAAAGTACGCTTACCGGGGATCGAACCCGCGTCCACTTGCGTACAAAGCGGGCGCCTTAGCCCCTATGCTATGCCATCGCTGAAAAACTCGTTGTGACCATTTGTTTTATACGAGTTTAGCGGAGTGCGTATAGCCATCTCGTCCGAAATGCACTCCGGAGTGCGTATAGTTTCGTCTTTTCTTTTTACGATAAACAGTAACAATATATGAATGTTGTCGACGAAACTTCGCAGAACTAGGTGGTATGGGACTCCTCTCCGGAGGTGCGATCAGGGACAGCGGGGTTTGGGTTGCCGGCTGGACGCCGCGATGCGGCGTTTACAGGTTAAGTTTTGTAATTAGCAGCCGCACACTGTCGCCGCGGAAGCAGCATGAACGCGGGGTAGGGGGGGGGTTGTTAACGAGCTCCCTATTGATACACGCGCCGTTCGAAAAGGGTGACCCAAGCGGCATGAGCTCTCCGCGTAGTGCATATAGCTTTACTCTTTTGTGAATGGAGCGCGCACCAAACTTAACGCTGTACTGTCAATGAACATGAGATATGCTTGCAAGGTGCGTGCAAGTTTTCTTGTGATAATTGCTGTTTGAGCTCGAAAAGTTTTGTTACCGAATTTATCTTAATATTGATATTTCGAAGTGTTGACAATGACTCAATTTTATCAGGTACAACACATAGTTGAAGGCTGATTTCCACCGCTGGGTGTGGCTAGAAATCGTATAAAAGCTAGTTCTACCGGTTTTCCTGAATCGCAATCTCCTGCGCAATACCAGAGAGCTGTGAACCTATGTTGACTGTCACAATGCGACTAGATTCTTCTTATTTTCAAAATTAGTACATAATGTAGATGGAAAAAAACCTTCAATTTCTGTCTTCAATTTCTGTTGCTGAAAGTTAAAACATGCTCTTGCATCGATTTTGAATCGCTGAAGCACTGATTTACTCGCTCCGGCAATCGGCCCATCTCGACTTTGCTCTTTTCAGTTCTCGACAAAAGACACACTTGTCAGTACGGGATCCTCAAATGAAACATTTATAAACACCGATGCATGAGCATGTTTCAACGTTTATAAACATTGATGCATGAGCATGTTTCAACTTTCAGCAACAGAAATTGAAGGTTTCTTTCCAGCTACATTATGTACTAATTTTAAAAATTAGAAGAATCTAGTCGCGTTGTGACGTTCTGCATAGGTTCACGGCTCTCTGTTTTCGCGGAGCAGATTGCGATTCAGGCACACCGATAGAACTATCTTTTGACAATTTCCAGCCACACCCAGCGGCGGAAATCAGCCTTCAACCAAGTGCTGTACATAATAGAATCGAGTCATTGTCACCACTTCAGAATATTGATATTAAAATAAATTCAGTTCCAAAAGTTAGAAGCTTATGTAGCAATGATTAGGAGAAAGCTTGCACGCACCTTGCGAGAATACCCCATGTTTATCGACGGTACAGCGTCAAGTGCGGTGCGCACTCCATTCACAAAATGCTCCGAGCACAGCCTAGAGGATGGCATTCGGGAAAAGTCTTCGATTTAGGGATGCAAGCCACTGCCGCCGGAAACTGGGGTCATGTGGAAAGCAATGGTGCTCAAAGACATTGCAGCCGCACTCACCTTGCCGGATTCTGTACAAGCTACATGGGTCCTCAAACAGTATTCTACGCTTTCTGTCGTTATTCGTGCACCTTATAACTGAGCAACGGTGTCCCGATGACCGGGGGACTGTCGCCATCCAAGCCCGTGCTTCTAATTAAGTTTGGGAGTTGAAAACAGAGAAGAAAACGCGAACGAAGTTTGGGCAATGCCTACACCCAACACCGGCAAAGCCTCTCATCCGGGACTTTCACTCTTTCTAACGCTCCAGCAAGAAGGAAAGCGCCGGTAGCCCTTTCCCCTTTTCTCCCTTTCCCTCTTTCAGTAAAACGGTCTATATATGGCTCTGCTCTGCTTTAGCCCTGTTGAGTACGCTTCTTACCGAGCCCTGGTGCTCTGCGGAAAAGCAACACCAGCGGAAGCAAGCTTTACGGGTGTTGCTTCTCCGCGGTGCACCAGTGCTCGGAAAAAAGGGCGCTCAACGGTGCCGCGAGAACAAAAAGTATGAATTACACGAAAACGCTCTTCGAGTGAAGCGGCTTATGAATACATTGAAAAAGTAGCGGGACAACCCAAGTTTTGAAAATTGTTTGACTTAACCAGAACTATCAAATATCCGAGTTCGAATTATCGTGAGCCTACTGTATACACGAAGGGAGATCTGGCTCAGTTTAATGTGCTTAATATCACTGAATAGTTGTGCAATTCTAATTTGCTAGTTTTATTTCTTTAGCACTTGTTGTATGGGGTATTCATATCAATGCAAATTTTTACGTTGGTTCAATTTATGGAAGGTTTGTTCTATATGTCATGTACAGTAGAAAGCAGGGGAGCTGGGCTAGTTAGTAAGCACGTTGCTCGCTCACTTTAACCTTGTATGTCACATACAATTTGTTGTTATTGTGTATTGATTTCGAATCCTCTTCTGCTCTTTATTTCAAGCTGCACTTGCATTCACTATGAAGATACCGAAGAAGTCTTCAACTGGAGGAAAACTATAAGCACAAGCATGGAGGGGCATAGATGGCCACCGCAAGGACAACTATAATGTAAATTTTTTCCGAAGTTAAAGCAAGGCATGCCTTCTTCCAATAAAGGTACTGTAGCAAGTAGGTATGGCTCAGCCTCAGGCCGTCACAATATATACTCTTGTTTGTTCATTCCTAATCACCTGTTCTAGTTACCACTTCCAGTCAGTTTCAAGCTTGTTGCTGTAGTACATACATACAGATTTGTTTTAAATTATTGCTGACTCATTTTAACAGTTGAGTCTAGCAGCATCCTTGCTCGTATGTAATATGCTTCTTTTGGTTTAATTTGAAACCACAATAAACCTGTTTTAGTACATGTACCTGACTGATTTCCTCTTAGCAAGGGTAGTAAATTGCAATTAATTTCGTCTCAATATGTGCTGTGATGAAAAGGAGCTTGGTAATGATCGTGCGTTCTAGCGTTGTTGTTAATAGTGTGCAGTATTGTGCCTTTCTACAAACATTCTTTTCCTCGGTTAACGAACATGCTGCGATCAAGCTTCTTCAAAAGGTGCATACAGTCAATTATCTGCAGTTATGTATATAGTGCACTAGATTCCGATGGTTCATCTTCTGGAAAACATTGCTATGTATGTATTCGAAAAAGGACCTCCTCGAAGACCCAGGACGCAATATTTTGCTGCAAGTCTTAGCTTTTTCAGTCCTTGGAAAAGTCATGTATGTAGCGAAACGCTGCCTCTCTTTGGGTTTCAAGTAGGTTCCTTTCCAATACCTTTCTTCCAGCTTTGACTATCTATGGTTTTGTTGGTACGCTAGTTTATTATACATTAAATTCACATCAAAGAAAATGGTACTGCTACACCAGCAGAATATCCACAAAATGTTAGAAAGAACTTTTCAGTTGACGAAGACAAAAGTATTGTAATCAGGTGCAATTGCTACCCATGAAGTTCGCCTCGTTCACAGCAGAGGTGTAACTGCATGGGTAGCGGTTGCGTCTGATTTACAATATTTTTGTCTTCGTCAACTGAAAAGTTCTTTCTAACATTTTGTGGATATTCTGCTAGTGTAGCAGTACCATTTTCGTTGATGTGAATTTAATGTTTTACAAACGTTGCATAGCGGTTGTAAAAGTGTTTCACGGATGTTAATATAATGTTTCCTTTAATGTTAGTTTAATGTTTTGCAAACATTAAATTTATGTTGTAGGCACGTTTCCTGCGTGTTAAAATAACGTTTGGAAAAACATTAATCTAACGTACACATAAACGTTGTGAAAACATTAAAAAAAGGACATTAAGGACATTTTTCAAACGTTTGGGCCAAACAAAAAAATAACATTATTATAATGTTTTGGTGCTACCTGGGTAACAGTGCGTTTGCTTCGGTGGTCCGTGTAGTTGTATTTTACACTGCTTTCTGCAACACCGTGTCATGACAAAGAGCTGGAACGGTCACGGTTTGTGCTAGCCTACCGGTTGACAGAAACCCGCACCGGCACCGAGTGCGCTTGGGCTGTTGATGCTCAAGCCTTTCATCCGCGGCTTGTCGCCAGCTGCTCCTGCTGCTCAACGGTGAGGAAGCGGCGAGAGTGACCTTTGAAGTAAATGTAAATCCTCGTTCATCCAGTTATCCGGAGTCAAAGTGTGGAAGATGTCCAACGTGAACTGAGGGCGGGAACTACGAGCGTTTTGCCTTGCTTTTACAACCGAAACCAGAGCAACGAGATAACCGCCTTGCGTACTCCAAAATGACGGAAGCAATATGATTCAACAGGTCGAGTGCGTCACCAGGGATGTAGGCGAGACGGTGCGCACTGTTTAAACGCTTGCAGTATCCACGAGTGGTACCAGGAAAACGACGTCAACAGAGAAGGAGCTCGCGATTCAGCATAATGCAGTGTTACGGGCCCGTGAATCTTTAAAGTTCGGGGTGGTGGCGGTATAAAAAAAAAAGACCCATCAGCGCCACATCAGTGATCGCGAATAACACCGGTCACAAACTCCCGAGCCCCATCGATCCACTCAACACCGACGCGACATACGACAACAAACTGCATCAAAACGCCCCAAAAGTGAAGGCGTCTGCTCCCGTACTGCAACCAGCGGAAGTGAAGTGTTGGGCGGATGTCCTTCACAAGCATATATAAAAAATGCTTTGCACAAGGATCATTTCCATTCATTATTAATTACATAATGATAAAATCCCAATACTTTGTGTTCTTTTTTATCTGATTCAAGCTAGTCGGACTGCTCATAACACTGGTCTAGCATGAAAATAACAAAAAATTGAACTTCTTCACGGCCGGTTTAAGATTTTATTTATTTATTTATTTATTTATTTCAAATACCCTCAAGGTAAATACATTGAAGAGGGGAGTGAGCTATAAATATTTACAATGTGCACATATTAGTAAGAACATTCTTAAACAGGACAATATCAGTGATGTTGGCAGTCGAGGCGGGAAGGCGGTTCCAATCCAAGGACGTTTGAGGCATGAAAGAATATTGAAATAGCGATGTTTTGAAATTTGGAATGCCGACCTTATGACTATGATCAATGCGAGCGGAGATGTAGGATGGTGGGTTAATTAGTTTTTGACGAAGGACAGCATTTTGGTGGAATATTTTATGAAAAAGACACAAACGAAATATTTTACGGCGATGAATAAGGGATGGTAAACCTAACGTGTTTTTCATTGTAGTGACGCTGGCTGTGCGGTGATAGTTTGACAGAATGAAACGGGCTGAGCGGTTTTGAATGGATTCAAGCATGGTAATTAGTGACGAGTGAGCAGGGTCCCATACAGCTGCAGCGTATTCCAATTTTGGACGAATTAGAGTTTTGTACATGGTTAGTTTTAATGAAGACGGAGCGAGAAAGAAATTTCTTTTCAAGTACCCTAACATGCGGTTAGCACTGTTAACTACGTATTCGACATGTATCTTCCAAGAAAGGTTAGACGTTATATGAACTCCAAGATATTTATAAACAGACACTGTAGCGAGAGGTTTACTGTTAAGATGGTAGGTATGACACACATTTTGAGAACGTGATATTCTCATTGATTTGCATTTGTCAGTGTTTAGTTCCATTAACCACTGGTTACACCATAGTGTTATCAGATTAAGGTCAGATTGTAAAAGGAAAGTGTCAGATATGTCAGTAATTTTCCGATAGATTACGCAATCGTCAGCAAAGAGGCAGATGGAAGAGGAGATATTTAGTACCAAGTCATTAATGTAAATAAGAAAGAGCAGCGGGCCAAGTACGGAGCCCTGTGGGACACCCGAGTTAACTGGAACAGAGCTAGAATTGGTATTATTAGCAGTAACAAATTGTAGACGGTTAGTCAAAAATGCATGAATCCAATTTAGTATGCACGAATCGATGTTAAGTGATTGTAATTTATGAAGTAGAAGTTTATGGGAAACTTTGTCAAAGGCTTTGGAGAAATCTAAAAAAACACAATCAACTTCGTAATGATCATCGAGATAGTGATGAAGATCGTAGGTGAATGATGTTAGTTGCGTCTCGCATGAAAAATGTTTCCTGAAGCCATGCTGCGAGTTTGTGAAAAAGTCATTAGATTCAAGAAAGTTAATCAACTGCGAGTAGATTATGTGTTCGAGAATTTTACATGGCACACTTGTTAAAGAAATTGGTCGATAATTGAATGGGCTATGCTTTTCACCAGATTTATGTATAGGAACCACCTTCCCAACTACCCAATCGCTTGGGACTGTACCCTGGTTAAGAGATTGCATATAAATATTTGAGAGAATTATGGAACAATACATGTTACAATTTCTTAAGAACTTTGTGTTAATTCCATCAATTCCGGCACCGGATGAAAGTTTCATATTATTAATAACGCCAGCCACACCAATTGCATCTATGGTTACAGGGTCCATTGGCAAAAAGGTATGGACGGGCAATGCTGGCAATTGATTAACATTGGTGGCCGTGAAGGACACACTAAAAGCATCGTTTAATACAGTAGCACTTTCGAAAACTGGTATATCTACGCCATCAAAAGAACGCAGAACAATGCTAGACTGAATGTTAGGATTGACGATACTCCAGAATTGTTTGGGATTATTCGCTAACATGGTAGGCAAGGTATAATTAAAAAAATGTGTCTTAGTTTCGCTAATAGTTGCTGTGTACTCATTATTTGCGTTATGGTACGCTGTCCAGCGTGCCTCAGAGGACAGTCGCTTGGCAGCGCGAAACAGTCTTTTCTTCCTGTTTCGTAGCCGCCTGAGGTTAGCGTTAAACCAAGGTGCGTTAGTATTGCATCGAATTTTCCTAGATGGTATGTATGTTTCAGTCAACATTGTAACACAGTTTTTGAACAGAATCCAATTAGACTCCACGGAGCGCTCTATAAAACCGGGCAAATAATCGTCAAGGAATTTGGACAGGGCCAAGTTAATTGAAGAAAAGTTAGCTCTGCTGTAATCACGAATATGTTTCACGCCAGCTTTCGGAGCTACCAGTGGAATATTTAGTGCAAAGTGGAGAACAGAATGGTCGCTTAGACCTGGTAGGTACGTTATAGGTGATATAACGCTCGGGTGTGTAGTTAGCACCAAATCGAGTATATTTGATGATAGGGTTGTGACCCTGGTAGGTTCTGTGACCAGTTGGGAAAGGTTAAAGTCAGAACAAAGGTCGATAAATTCGTTAGTCTCGGATGAGAATGGACTAGAGACAGGATCAGCGGTAGACCAAGAAATGTTGGGGTAATTGAAGTCACCCATCAATATGATTGGCACCCCGGGATACTGTACAACAATTTGGTTAATAGAATCATGTAACAGACTCACAAAAGAAGAATTGCTAGTTGGAGGTCGATAGCATACACCTATAATAGTTTGCTTGTGCTTAAAACTAACACAGACCCAAACAATCTCGAGTTCACTGGCTACCATGACAGAACGAGAAATTAATGAATCAGCAACCGCCAGCAAAACACCACCACCACTCTTGTCCCGTCTATCGCAGCGGAATGTGTTAAACCGTTTCTGACAATGAAATAACTCACTATCAGTCACTTTGCTAGATAACCACGACTCAGTGAGTGCAATGACGTCTGCATCGCATGAATCGGCAACTGAGCACAGTTCGTCACGTTTACGGATTAGGCTGCGAATGTTAGTAAACAAAACGGAAACATTTTTGAAAGTCATACGCGTATCACTGCCCCTCACTGGTTGTTAAGAAGGCACAGAGGAAGGGAGCACATTCTGAGCATGGGAGGGGACGGTTGTAGTAGAAACTTGGTGACGGGGCGTGGCCAGTTCATAAACGGAGTCTTCGATTTCACTGTACGCATAGCACGTGTTATTTATAAACAGTTTCTTATACTTTAGCTTAAACACGCCCTCCTGCCCTTTCCCGTATTCCAGTAGTTTACGCCGAGCCAAGCGTGTCGAAGCGCTAAAGTCTTCAGAGACAGAAGCGGGGCTGGTTTTTAATCTGGGTTTGATCTGCAAAACACTTTCTTTGGTTTTAAAGGACTGGAACTTCACTAAAATGGGACGGTGTTTTCCAGTTACAAATGAACCTAAACGGTGGGCACGCACTATCTGGTCTCGTGATAAACTAAGCGACGCGTGTTCTGAAAGTAACTCTATGACCTTCCCCTCCGCCTGGGCCCACGTTTCGCCAGCGCAATCAACTACACCATGGAATACAAGGTTATCTCTGCGTGACTGGTCTTCAATCTCGTCTAATCTGAGGTGCAAAAGGTTATTATCTTTTTCAACGCGCTGAACAGCTTCGTGGGCACCAGCCAACTCATGGTGAAGTTCGTCGATTGAAGCTGCCTTCAATTCGATAGTAGAAACTCTCGTACCGATATTTGCAACCGTGACTTTTAGTTGTTCATGACTTGATTTTAGTTCGTTAATCGAGGTGAGTATGTTGTTCTGCCCCTGTTCAACCCTCTGAGTACGTACATTTGTATCTAACAATAACCGCGTCATTTCATCTAGTTGCTTAGCCAGTTCGGCATTAGTTGGACCGGGGTTAGTCTCGACATCACCACAAAGTAACAGTAAAAACACTCTAAACGAACTCAACAAAGCTTCTGGGCATGGAAGCACTAGTATACAGACATCGTTCGACTTAAAACAATAACAATCGTCGTGATTACCAACCTGTAGGGTTAGAAGAACGAAGTTTACGATGATGTGCATCTTTGGCGTGCATCCATGCCCACTGGCGATCCACGGTGAGGGGACCAGTTTTCTAGGCCATCGTGATGATGCAGGTGACGATGTGGCTGTACCAGAAGGACAGAGGCGAAGCTGGTTGATAACAGTGACGGTTGCCTCGGTTGCCTGGCCCGATTTCTGCTTGGCTGTACTGGAAGCTCCGGTAAAGGGGACGCCTTCCATGTCGAGCGAATCCCTTGGTCCAGACAGATTGGCGCCCGAGGAGCCAGGTTGGAGACCAAAAGCCGCCCCGCTTGAGAACTGTAGGGTTAGAAGAACGAAGTTTACGATGATGTGCATCTTTGGCGTGCATCCATGCCCAC
>JAZHYW010024957.1:0-17672 GCA_037355805.1 Ixodes ricinus | reverse complement strand
ATCGAGTAACACTTTGCATAGTCATCCGGTTGCCGCCGCCCTTCTCCAAATACTCATCGAACGAACACCCATGCCACTATAAATCAATATTTCGAATAGGTTGTATCCCTCCTGCTGTAATTCTGTCTCGAGACTAGAGATAGTGTTTGCATTAAACGAATTGGCGCGTTAAACGTAAACTTCGAGTCACGACTCCACCGACTTGTATGAGTAAACCGGAGACAGCAATTTCCTGCTCGCTTGCTATGAGTCAAGCTCCGAGGCAACGTAATCAAACACGGAGATAAGGAAGGGCGAAACGCACACTTCGTTCAGCTTCACTGTAAAACGAAGCGCCAAGGACGCTAGGAGTCATCCTAGCCAATCCAACACTTCGATACTAACACGTGACTACCCACTCTGCACGTCACGGTTCTCCTCCCGAATGTGACATTACACTCGTACGGTATTGTTGGCTTGGTTTCTATGGCTAGGTGTCTTTTCTGCAGTCCATGGTAAGAAGAAATGATGTGTAGCAGCAATGTATCGTGGATGGCTAGCAAGCCGACCAAACCGCGTTTCTTCGCGTTTACGAGCGAAGGTTAGAAAATATGAGGAGTTTCTAAGCGCGTCGTAGACGAGGCTCGAAAATGTAAGACTAGCCTCTTCGGTGGCTACGAAAAACATCCCTGTTGTGAGTGGTCCACTCGTTGTGAAGCGCCCGGTAGGCGTCAGTCAAAAAATGAATACACGTACTCTTCAAACCTTTTCATCTGCCCTTTCTTAAAAGCTATTCGTGTCTCCAGCTCATTTCTCGCCCACTCGCTGCGGAAACGGGAGCCGCTGTCGTAAGGGTCACTCCGGTTCTCTTGCACAGCTGGCACGGCGCAACTAGTCGCGATTATGGCTCGCGAAATGTCGTTTCTGAATGCAAACAAAACCCTTCACGGTTCCAATGTTGTGCTGTAGGGGGCATGTGATTGTAACCCACTACAGTGTTTTGTTATGGCATATAGAAGCAAATGCAAGGGCTGTGCGTTTGCGTTAGTTGCGTGCTCCGCGCTGCACATGTGCGTTGTTGCCACGCGCCCATTCAAGACCGCAATTTTCGTCTCCGCGCACGCACGGTGTGGAACACGCAACGCTAACGCGAACACACAGTGATCGCGTTCGCTCGTATACGCTATACTAAAACTCACTACACTTTCACCGGTTTTTCAACGCCAGCGATACGTGCTGCAGTGAGCAGAGGTACAAGAGGCTAGGCGCTCCTTCGAGCTGGAAAGGCTGATATTGGCAAAACGGCAGCGCGTAAAACTTAAAAAATGTAAATATTTCGGGTAGTTTTTTTTTTAAATTAAAAAAAGCAACAACTGGATCTTTTGGGGGGGGGGGATTTGGGGGCATTTGGTTTGGTTACTTTGTGATGTGTGGCGGATTCGAAATTCTTTTCGATTGTGAAAAGTCGAAACTTTGATATCAGAATATGGTTCACCCAGAATGAATATCATTTTACATAGGTTTCTAAAATTAGCTAAAATGTTTTAATTTGTTTTATTTTATAACTTGCTAATGAAGAGTGCTAGAATGGGCACAGTGATGATAATTTGCCAACTTTGGATTGCCATAGTTTTTCGTGGTTTCGAAATTAGATAATAAGCAACGAATTATATTCCCAGAGGGTATTTTAAGTCCCTGGGACATCTCACGTTCCCTTGTTCCTCTTTGAACGACGTTCACCGGATGCCCATCGGACGATCCGACGCAAGAACTCGGAACGTGGCACGGCTCATCCATGGGACCTCTAAAGACGGACCTACCGACATTTGCCTGAAGCACCCACCGAATGATCCTCATATGCGATAACATCACAATTTCTTTATAAAAGTGTCAATACATGCCATATATCATTCTCTTCAACATTCGTATAATTATCGTTTGTTCCTTCTACGCTCATGATTGGTGTAGTACTATTGTCGAGTTATCTGTCTGCATTTTATATGGGAAATTCACATAAACGTGGTTCAATGATATCATACACCAGTTTATTTCTCCATTAAATTCACTACAATGTTTCGCGTCAGTTGTGTTTGCGTGAATGTACACATGTATGCAAACATATCAGTGAAGCGTAGCATCCTGAGTGAATTTAATGAAGAAACAAATTTGTCTATAATATCATCGGAGCACGTTTATGTGCATTTTGCATATATAGTGCAGACAGATAACTCAACAATAGTACTACACCAAGCATGAGCTTAGAAAAAAAAGTATACGAGGAGTAGGTTTAGTATTCGCTCCAGTAAGCTACGTTGTGACAGTATGTGTGAAAGTACACCAAGACAAGTGGAAGTTCTCTCAAACTACAATGAATGTAACCGCTCTTGCTTATGTACCCACATTAGGAAAATAAATAAATAAATATAAATGTTTCCAAAGCTAGAAGACAGCTATAACAAGTAAAACCAATAACTATACAAAGAACACTTTGATCGCTGGTTAACCTTTCCATATACTGGTTCTGGAGCATGTCTGAGCCATGGCTTTTATTACAACTTCGACATCATCCTTTTTTGATTGTGAAACCTTTTGTTTACTGCAGCTGGAAGAAAAACAGTACAAAATAAAATATAATTACAGCCCTGTTGGAACCACGGTACCCTTCAAGGGCAGTATGAGATGGGAGAGAGGACAACATATCCCTTCATTTGTTGTTTAAAGGGGTACGAAAATGAAATTCTAGCACCTATTTTATTGTTTAAATTTCTGTCTAGTCAAAGACAACAGCTCGGAAAGGGCGAAAGTTTTCATGAAAAGGGCAAGAAAACGAATGCTAAAATGAATTAAAGGATTGCCAAAGTGCACATGGTCGATGTTTCCAAAACAGTGATGTATGCCGAGACTACGAACACTGCAGTCATGACATCACTTCTGACAGATGACCAGTGCCGCTCTATGGAAGTACGGGTGTACTCGTGGAAGTCGCCAACGCCTGAACGCGAAGTTTTGGCGGAGAAAGCCAACGTAGAGCTCGCCACAATGAACCTGTTAGGTGGATTTCGCGGGTCGACCCAATGACCTACCGGTAGTCTACTTCGGTGTGGAATTTACTTCGTTGGAAAGTTCAGAAGTGAAGAGGTTCTGTGCGTTTTAACGCCCAGATGTCGCGCTATTGTGTGGCAGCGGACTGTATTAACAGCGTGTTTACATCGCGAGCTGCTGACACGATACTTTCCGAGGGACGGATGCGTCTTTCACATCTGTCGTTTTCCATGAGGGTTCCGACAACAAATGATCGCTCGCGCCGTAATCACTTTCGTGACGAGAATTGCGAAAAGAGCCCCAGGGCGATGAAGCGTTTCGCTCTGACTGTGCGGCCCCCGCAGTGTGGGTGGGCAGGCCGTCATTGTAGTCAGTGCTGTGGCGCGCAGTTGGTGCGGCCCTCAGATATCTCAGTCCTAATGCGCTGGCGCTACCGAGTGTTAAAGATGTTAATTACGCCAGCCTCCTCGTACCTTGTCCGTCCTGTATGGGATAATGTCACGAATGCGCCGAATATCCCGAGACTCATTGAGCTCTCCTGGCTGCTCTTCGAGCGCTTGCTAGAATGCCGTTTAAAAAGAAAAAACGTAGCCATCCACTCCATATACAAATGTGGGATTGTCGTTGACGGGGAGCAATGATCACATTTAGCCTACTTTTGAACATGATAGGGATATTTCAGTTTTCATTTCAAGATCACTCTAAGCGGGAAAATTATAGAAAATAGAGTAATGAAATGAAGATGTTCAGAAGTAAACAGAATGTACATTTCTTTTTCATGGGTACATTTTTAATTCTGCTCTTTCCCCCTTTCGGCAGATCAAAACATATTTGAACGAAATTGCTACCTTAACCACTCTGGCACTCATTATAATGCCCCCCCCCCCCCCCCCCTAGTTTATTCGTCAGCGGGCAAGCGACCATCCGCCTAGATGCAGTGTTGGGGTTTCGTCGACTAAGTTGAAATAGTTCTTTGACCTGGAAATTTCAAAAACGCCACACAAATTCGGTGCAGAATTTCGGAAGAACACAGCCTATGTGAGTTTCTTTGTTACTATTAGAGCATTTCTCTACATGGTCTTTTTTTAATACAAGACTTAAATAACCTTTATATATTATTACTTTCTGCCCAACCTTTTCATCAGGCAAGATGCAACCAGAAGCTCCGAAGTTTGATTTGTGTGAACTTTTAAGGCACCCTTTTATTTTTGGTAGTTTCTGTAAATTGAATGAACTTCAGAAATCTTCACAAAACTAATATTCCTTGAAACAATTTGGTTTCATCTCAACATTTGGGAGGAAAATGCTCTAGAACTGCTAGATAAGTTGTGTATTTTACACACAAGTGGCATGCACAACAGCTACTCTCCCACAGCTACAATCCCAAGTCTACAATGAAATCCCGACAAAAAGTTTTAAAAGTTGCTATTTTTAGGTTATGTCCCTTCTAAGCTTGTCACGTTGGCGAGGAGCAACGCAGCAAAGATGACTGTACCTCCCAGTCAGCAACATTCGCTTATATCCGGCCATACCGAACTAGCCGCATTTACGCGTAGGCCAACATTGATCCCAGCACCACAATTGCTAAGAGTGGGCTATATTTCGGTGTTTAACAAAATACAGCAAATCAAGACAAAAATAGGGGTGGCTATGTTTTGGGAGTGGGGCATCTCTCGGGATTTTACGGTATGTTTTATTAATCTGGATGTTTTAAACGAGCTCCGTATGATGCATTCAGGTTTGCCTCAAACTTGGAGAGGATATCGGCTGTGTATAATTGTTGATGTACACCGGAGCGGGTACAACACCAGGCTCGCTGGAGATGGTGAGATAGTCAAGCGTGCTGGCAACCTGCTGCAACCTCAGTCTGATAACACTGAGTAGCCTTAACACTTGTCCCTGAAATTCTGAACAATAAATCAAAATTACTTTTTAGCAAGGTTGTGAAGTACCTAGGTACAGTCGGCCGTAAAAGAGATTGACACAAGTGATTCGTGGCCGGTGCGGTGAAACCGCCACACACGGCGCTATATTTCGCTATAATAATAATAATAATAATAATAATAATGGTTTATTTTCCAGTGCCCACAAACAACCTAGAGGTCTACTGTGTGGTGCACAAACATGGGTGAATTATTATACATACAAGACAAAATACAAATTATAAAAAAAGAGCTAACAACAAACACAAGCAAAAAAAGGGAAAAAAAACAAAAAAAACAGGGTAGGCTTGATTTGGCCTGCTTAAGGCAATTGCATCCATTCGCGTAATTGTTGCATAAAAACCTGATGTGCACTAAAAATATCAAAGTTATTCTGATGTGCATTATTAAAATCAGTTTGAACCCTCAAAAGAGGTGACACAGGTGATGTACAGGAGGGGTAAAACGTTGATTTGTTCCTAATGATTCGGGGTGGAACATGGAAGGAAATAGACTGCAATAAGTCCGTCGAGTTTACCTCACCATGTACAACTTTGTATAAAAACATAAAATCTCGGTACTGTCTTCTCACAGTCAGTTTGTGCAATAGAAACCTGTGAAGCAATGATTCGTAGTGGTAGAAACACCCCCTTCCAATATACCTATCATAGACAATTCTAATCATTCGCTTCTGTACATTTTCAATCGCGATAGCTTGCGAAATAGTCAGTGAATTCCAAACCACAGAGCAAAATTCTAAACGTGATCTAACCAAAGACTTATACAAATGCAATAAACATGAAGGGGCAGAAAATTGGCGACATAAACGTGAAATCATACCTAATACTCTTAGCGCTGCATTTACGGTTGTAACAACATGATTATTAAAAGAAAGTGCGCTGTCAAGACAGACGCCAAGATCTCTGATAAACGATACGGAGGGAATTGGGACGCCACCAACAGTGTACGCAAAGGAAATTCTCTCGCGCTTTCTAGATAGCACAATAGATCTAGTTTTTTGTGGGTTCAGTGACAAACAGTTTTCGGTACACCATGTAAAAACAGAATCTACATCATCTTGAAGACTGGAACAATCAGACACTGACTCGACACTTATGAAAAGCTTAACGTCATCAGCGAAAAGAAGAATTTTGGCATCCTTAACGCAAGAAACAATGTCATTTATAAACAAAAGAAATAACATGGGTCCTAGAATTGAGCCCTGTGGCACACCGGAACTCGAAATAAACTCGTCGGAGTAGCTACCGGAAACACGAACCGAATTTCGGCGATGACCAAGATAGTTTGAAAACCAGGCGCAGAGGTGCGGGCTGAAGCCATGTAGGGCAAGCTTGTGTAACAGTAATGTGTGATTAACCCGGTCGAAGGCTTTCGACATGTCAAAGAAAATCGCGTCAACCTGACCTCTTCCGGAAACCACTGGAGCGCAGTAATTCAAAAATGAGCATAAATTTGATTCTACGGACCTGCCCTTCAAAAAACACGGGGAGCGAGAGTGGCCGGAACGTTCCCACTTTTGAATCGCAGGGGTGCATCGAGAGAAATATAATTATCGTTTGTAGCAATTTCTTTTTTTTTTTTTTACGTGCGGCCTGTTTATTACGGCGTCGTTTATGACGGTAGGCACTGATAAAAAAAGGATTCTCACCGAGCGAGCAAAAACAGAACAGATGTGCGCAGTCACGCAGCGTTGTTTCGAAAGCGCGCTTTGGGAACGGCTCCGGTGTGTCCCCCGTGCATCCAAGAGTGGGCGAATCCGGCAATCGCGACCCCAGCCTGCTTACGCTATCCAAGCGCCCCATGTCGCCTTATCGCCGGCCAGGCCATCGCTCACTTCTGTCAATCTTTTTTTACTGCCGACTGTACAAGTAACTGTACATTGGTAACTAGGCACTTTTGTTTACCTGAGGTACAAACGTAGACACTTTTATTTATTTGGAACTAACTGTATCCGAGCTACAATTTCTAGTAACTTGTAATTATGACAATTTATTTTCTTACAGGTACCTCTTTGGAATTTCTAATATAATTAGGAAGGCTCCCAACCTACAAGAGAGAGTGTGTGGAGGAGTCATACCAAGACACTGAGGCTAAGACATTTTCCAACATGAGCCTTTCATCCGGAGCAGAGTGGAGAGTGACAACCAAAATGTTGTTGATGTAACATATGGGTAAGCGGTCTTGTATGAAGCATTATGGAATGAGGTGAGCTGTCTGTTTATGCTGGCTGCGCAAGCTTCATTGTAACGAGCTATATCACTCGAACATTGGTTGCTGCTCCCCGCGACGAGAGAGGACGTTGGGGGACGTCACAATAAAGTTTGATCAATGAAATTGAGCGCATTTCTTGGTGAGTTGTAAAATTGGCCGTGACGTCAGATTGTCGTCACGAGGAAGTTGTTTCTGTCAAGAGAAGTTTTGCACCTTGGGAGCTCAAAGTTGGAGAAGCTCATCGGTAAAGATGACTAAATCCGGATCTGCACTTCCTTTCCCTCAGCGACCCGACCGTGTTTTTTTTTTTTTAGACCGCAGATCTCAGGCGGCAGTGTTTGTTTCTGTGGTGTTGGCGTAACCCAGCTAAATTTAGTGGAACTATTAACGTCACGTGATCTTGACACCAATTCAATTTGCTGCTAAATTTTGCGAGGAATGGAATTGCTATTGACGTAAGTGACGTCAATATTCACGCTAAGTCTAGCGGGGGAACTGAATTCGTTCATAGGTGACGGTACACCAAGTCATATGACGTCATTTTCCCCGCTAAATTTAGACGGGAAAGAGAATTGGTGTAGCGATCACATGGCGTCAAGTTTTTTGGCATGCCACACCGGCTTAGCTCTTCGGGGAAAGATGAGTTTGTCGGAAACAAGCGGCGCCTAACAAGGGAGTTACGAGGTAGCTGTGTGCACAATTGCACATTGTGCGCCCTCCATAACTTCTTCCAGTAACCTCAGTAAAGGAGGTTATACACACTCAGAATGCCTGCATGTACAGCATCTGTACCTCCGAGAACAGAGAGACAAGCCAACGGGATGTATAGAGCACGTCCTCAATTCTCACATCCTCATCATTTCAATAACCTTTTCGAAAGAGGTCATAAACACTCAAATTGCCTGCATGTACAACATTTGTATTTCCATTTACAGAAGAAAAACAAAGGGGATGAATAGAGCACCTCCTCAGTTCCCACTTCCTCACTTCCACATTCTCAGCAGATGATGTTAAGACATGTTGGCAGCACATATAAACAAATATTGCCAATTTAGGATGACAAGCCTACTACTTGAGCCAGGAAACAAAGAGTGTCGGGTCAAACAATAAATATCATACCTTACCATGTTCTGGCAAGGCTGTTGGCCCAGGGCATGGGGTTTGTCTTGAAATATTACAAATGGTGTGGTAAAAATAAAAGCGTCGGCTTACACCAGGAACAACTTTCCAGCAGCACCTACGCGTGTACGCAACCCCATCTTGAGGTGTTCCACATGGCGACGGGTTAGCCAAGGCTTGACCTGTGTTATCAGGGTTTTCACGAGTCAAAAGTTCAGCAGCTTTACCTGTGACTCTGAGAGCTATCTCTGAACATTGTAAGCAACTTACTTGGTGTTAACGACACTGTGTAGAAAAAAAAGATCGCTCCATTAGAAATATTAAAACACCTAAAAACGGGAGAAATAAAGGGGGGCATTTAGATAGCTTCATTCCCTTTCAGTCTGTTCAATGCATCAAGTTATTCACCCACAAGCGAGCAATGATTACACAATTCGCCATGGAAGTTCAATAATACCGGCATTCGTAGGCGTAAACGCAGTGAAAACTTATAAACGAGGAACATATGAACGAGGTTCTGCTCTATTAAAGGCCGACCAGCAAGCATAAAAAAGTTAACTCTCCTCAATTTTGTCTTTCCTTTCGAGAAAGTGGAGAACCTCCCCTCTCTGCAGGAAGTAGTTCCTAGTCCCGCTTTTATGGCGGGATGAGGGGGAAAGGGGGCGAAGGGGAATGGAGAGAAAGAAACTTGAACTGCTTTTCTTCCCGGCAGAAGACGATTCTGCATGTCGGCCTTTAGAACTGCCATTAAGACCTCGAAATATAGATTAAAAAAAATGATCAAGGAAAATATGTGTTACTTAATGTATAGCATAACAACCCATCCACTCTTTACTCACCAATTCCACACTCGCTCACAATTAAGGACCCCACAGGACATCCATCAGAGGTAGCACAGGCTGTGCATCAGTACAAAAAGATCAAAACCAAATATACTTCAATAAAAACTTTGGTGTTGCACGATCGGTATTTTGCTCGAACCTTTTGATAGAAACATATGAAAGGCTGACACTTGAAATGGCTACAACTAATCAAAAAATTATAATTAGAAATATAACTATCTATATTCATCGGTTAGCTTCCAGAAAAGGCTGTACGTCGTCAGAAAAAGTGATGTTTATGGCGGCTAGTGAATCCTCAGTATTGAGACACGCGATGGCCACATCACCAGGAGTGCGAACTGACGCAAAGCGTGCACAAAGCTAGCGCGCCACCCGAGTGGTAGTTGGCCTCTCAAAACGATCTACTGGAACCATGGCTTGCACACGACGTCATTCTGCAGTGATTGTAGTTACGTTTGCTTACTCTCAGCTTTGAGATGCAGGTTCGAATATGTTAAATCACCACTGTAAAGGCTACGGTGGTGGATGGTATGCCACCAGTTTGGCTGACAATCGCGTCAGTGCGCTTATTTATAGCCTTGACAGATAGACATCACCACCAAGCTATTAGAGTTTCAGTATATCGTGTTTTCAGGCCACGGTGTGTGTGGTGGATCTCGCTCTGCCAATTCGGAACGTGCTCTGAAGCACGCGCCAGGAGCGGTAGCGTGCCTCTAAAAATGATAGAGTAAAACTCGTTACTAAGAAAAAACAATGTACCGTAGCACTTATCGATTAATGCTCTAGAGAATCGCCGGGAGACAACAAAGATAAAGGTGGACTAACGAACAGGCTGGTCGTGAGTTGGACAAACCTAAACCGCTAAGCCATACAGAGCAAGCAAACGCCACCGGAGCAAAGGAGACTGGGCAATGCGCAAAGCACTGGACAAAGTGGCAGGAAAGACGGAAAGCCACAACAGCTTATTTATTTATTTATTTATTTATTTCAAATAACTCCTCCAAAGGTAAATACATTGAAGAGGGGAGTGAGCTATAAATATTTACAATGTGCACATATTAGTAAGAACATTCTTAAACAGGACAATATCAGTGATGTTGGTAGTCGAGGCGGGAAGGCGGTTCCAATCCAAGGACGTTTGAGGCATGAAAGAATATTGAAATAGCGATGTTTTGAAATTTGGAATGCCGACCTTATGACTATGATCAATGCGAGCGGAGATGTAGGATGGTGGGTTAATTAGTTTTTGACGAAGGACAGCATTTTGGTGGAATATTTTATGAAAAAGACACAAACGAAATATTTTACGGCGATGAATAAGGGATGGTAAACCTAACGTGTTTTTCATTGTAGTGACGCTGGCTGTGCGGTGATAGTTTGACAGAATGAAACGAGCTGAGCGGTTTTGAATGGATTCAAGCATGGTAATTAGTGACGAGTGAGCAGGGTCCCATACAGCTGCAGCGTATTCCAATTTTGGACGAATTAGAGTTTTGTACATGGTTAGTTTTAATGAAGACGGAGCGAGAAAGAAATTTCTTTTCAAGTACCCTAACATGCGGTTAGCACTGTTAACTACGTATTCGACATGTATCTTCCAAGAAAGGTTAGACGTTATATGAACTCCAAGATATTTATAAACAGACACTGTAGCGAGAGGTTTACTGTTAAGATGGTAGGTATGACACACATTTTGAGAACGTGATATTCTCATTGATTTGCATTTGTCAGTGTTTAGTTCCATTAACCACTGGTTACACCATAGTGTTATCAGATTAAGGTCAGATTGTAAAAGGAAAGTGTCAGATATGTCAGTAATTTTCCGATAGATTACGCAATCGTCAGCAAAGAGGCAGATGGAAGAGGAGATATTTAGTACCAAGTCATTAATGTAAATAAGAAAGAGCAGCGGGCCAAGTACGGAGCCCTGTGGGACACCCGAGTTAACTGGAACAGAGCTAGAATTGGTATTATTAGCAGTAACAAATTGTAGACGGTTAGTCAAAAATGCATGAATCCAATTTAGTATGCACGAATCGATGTTAAGTGATTGTAATTTATGAAGTAGAAGTTTATGGGAAACTTTGTCAAAGGCTTTGGAGAAATCTAAAAAAACACAATCAACTTCGTAATGATCATCGAGATAGTGATGAAGATCGTAGGTGAATGATGTTAGTTGCGTCTCGCATGAAAAATGTTTCCTGAAGCCATGCTGCGAGTTTGTGAAAAAGTCATTAGATTCAAGAAAGTTAATCAACTGCGAGTAGATTATGTGTTCGAGAATTTTACATGGCACACTTGTTAAAGAAATTGGTCGATAATTGAATGGGCTATGCTTTTCACCAGATTTATGTATAGGAACCACCTTCCCAACTACCCAATCGCTTGGGACTGTACCCTGGTTAAGAGATTGCATATAAATATTTGAGAGAATTATGGAACAATACATGTTACAATTTCTTAAGAACTTTGTGTTAATTCCATCAATTCCGGCACCGGATGAAAGTTTCATATTATTAATAACGCCAGCCACACCAATTGCATCTATGGTTACAGGGTCCATTGGCAAAAAGGTATGGACGGGCAATGCTGGCAATTGATTAACATTGGTGGCCGTGAAGGACACACTAAAAGCATCGTTTAATACAGTAGCACTTTCGAAAACTGGTATATCTACGCCATCAAAAGAACGCAGAACAATGCTAGACTGAATGTTAGGATTGACGATACTCCAGAATTGTTTGGGATTATTCGCTAACATGGTAGGCAAGGTATAATTAAAAAAATGTGTCTTAGTTTCGCTAATAGTTGCTGTGTACTCATTATTTGCGTTATGGTACGCTGTCCAGCGTGCCTCAGAGGACAGTCGCTTGGCAGCGCGAAACAGTCTTTTCTTCCTGTTTCGTAGCCGCCTGAGGTTAGCGTTAAACCAAGGTGCGTTAGTATTGCATCGAATTTTCCTAGATGGTATGTATGTTTCAGTCAACATTGTAACACAGTTTTTGAACAGAATCCAATTAGACTCCACGGAGCGCTCTATAAAACCGGGCAAATAATCGTCAAGGAATTTGGACAGGGCCAAGTTAATTGAAGAAAAGTTAGCTCTGCTGTAATCACGAATATGTTTCACGCCAGCTTTCGGAGCTACCAGTGGAATATTTAGTGCAAAGTGGAGAACAGAATGGTCGCTTAGACCTGGTAGGTACGTTATAGGTGATATAACGCTCGGGTGTGTAGTTAGCACCAAATCGAGTATATTTGATGATAGGGTTGTGACCCTGGTAGGTTCTGTGACCAGTTGGGAAAGGTTAAAGTCAGAACAAAGGTCGATAAATTCGTTAGCCTCGGATGAGAATGGACTAGAGACAGGATCAGCGGTAGACCAAGAAATGTTGGGGTAATTGAAGTCACCCATCAATATGATTGGCACCCCGGGATACTGTACAACAATTTGGTTAATAGAATCATGTAACAGACTCACAAAAGAAGAATTGCTAGTTGGAGGTCGATAGCATACACCTATAATAGTTTGCTTGTGCTTAAAACTAACACAGACCCAAACAATCTCGAGTTCACTGGCTACCATGACAGAACGAGAAATTAATGAATCAGCAACCGCCAGCAAAACACCACCACCACTCTTGTCCCGTCTATCGCAGCGGAATGTGTTAAACCGTTTCTGACAATGAAATAACTCACTATCAGTCACTTTGCTAGATAACCACGACTCAGTGAGTGCAATGACGTCTGCATCGCATGAATCGGCAACTGAGCACAGTTCGTCACGTTTACGGATTAGGCTGCGAATGTTAGTAAACAAAACGGAAACATTTTTGAAAGTCATACGCGTATCACTGCCCCTCACTGGTTGTTAAGAAGGCACAGAGGAAGGGAGCACATTCTGAGCATGGGAGGGGACGGTTGTAGTAGAAACTTGGTGACGGGGCGTGGCCAGTTCATAAACGGAGTCTTCGATTTCACTGTACGCATAGCACGTGTTATTTATAAACAGTTTCTTATACTTTAGCTTAAACACGCCCTCCTGCCCTTTCCCGTATTCCAGTAGTTTACGCCGAGCCAAGCGTGTCGAAGCGCTAAAGTCTTCAGAGACAGAAGCGGGGCTGGTTTTTAATCTGGGTTTGATCTGCAAAACACTTTCTTTGGTTTTAAAGGACTGGAACTTCACTAAAATGGGACGGTGTTTTCCAGTTACAAATGAACCTAAACGGTGGGCACGCACTATCTGGTCTCGTGATAAACTAAGCGACGCGTGTTCTGAAAGTAACTCTATGACCTTCCCCTCCGCCTGGGCCCACGTTTCGCCAGCGCAATCAACTACACCATGGAATACAAGGTTATCTCTGCGTGACTGGTCTTCAATCTCGTCTAATCTGAGGTGCAAAAGGTTATTATCTTTTTCAACGCGCTGAACAGCTTCGTGGGCACCAGCCAACTCATGGTGAAGTTCGTCGATTGAAGCTGCCTTCAATTCGATAGTAGAAACTCTCGTACCGATATTTGCAACCGTGACTTTTAGTTGTTCATGACTTGATTTTAGTTCGTTAATCGAGGTGAGTATGTTGTTCTGCCCCTGTTCAACCCTCTGAGTACGTACATTTGTATCTAACAATAACCGCGTCATTTCATCTAGTTGCTTAGCCAGTTCGGCATTAGTTGGACCGGGGTTAGTCTCGACATCACCACAAAGTAACAGTAAAAACACTCTAAACGAACTCAACAAAGCTTCTGGGCATGGAAGCACTAGTATACAGACATCGTTCGACTTAAAACAATAACAATCGTCGTGATTACCAACCTGTAGGGTTAGAAGAACGAAGTTTACGATGATGTGCATCTTTGGCGTGCATCCATGCCCACTGGCGATCCACGGTGAGGGGACCAGTTTTCTAGGCCATCGTGATGATGCAGGTGACGATGTGGCTGTACCAGAAGGACAGAGGCGAAGCTGGTTGATAACAGTGACGGTTGCCTCGGTTGCCTGGCCCGATTTCTGCTTGGCTGTACTGGAAGCTCCGGTAAAGGGGACGCCTTCCATGTCGAGCGAATCCCTTGGTCCAGACAGATTGGCGCCCGAGGAGCCAGGTTGGAGACCAAAAGCCGCCCCGCTTGAGAACTGTAGGGTTAGAAGAACGAAGTTTACGATGATGTGCATCTTTGGCGTGCATCCATGCCCACTGGCGATCCACGGTGAGGGGACCAGTTTTCTAGGCCATCGTGATGATGCAGGTGACGATGTGGCTGTACCAGAAGGACAGAGGCGAAGCTGGTTGATAACAGTGACGGTTGCCTCGGTTGCCTGGCCCGATTTCTGCTTGGCTGTACTGGAAGCTCCGGTAAAGGGGACGCCTTCCATGTCGAGCGAATCCCTTGGTCCAGACAGATTGGCGCCCGAGGAGCCAGGTTGGAGACCAAAAGCCGCCCCGCTTGAGAACTGTAGGGTTAGAAGAACGAAGTTTACGATGATGTGCATCTTTGGCGTGCATCCATGGCCACTCTTAGTTAAATTGAATTGCCTCGATTAAATCCAGAAATTTGTTTTAATCGTCTGTAATATTATGTATTACAACATATTTTACATTTAGTACTGTGCCGTCGTAGCGTAACAGTTCCAAATTAAAAAGGTGCTTTGCTTTTTTTACGCAAGTGGTCGCGGGCATTTATTCTGACAGAGGGCGCTGCCAAGATGCTGATTGAGCCGATTTGTTTATTTAGCGGAACTGTACGATGGCTTTCTGTGCTTGATCGAAGAAATCTTTCGTTTCTGTTTCTTACGACTCCAGTTGATTCTGTCGAGGTAAAAGCGTAACCGTGGAGCCAAAGCCCGGCCAAACGCCAAGCATGTCGAAAGGCAAACTGTTACGCTTGACAAAACCCGTCTAGACACAACCCGTCTCGGGGTTTTGTCTAAAATGTTACGCTTGCTTTTTTAGCATAGCTCATGCGTCCAGTGCTCTAATGTCAGCAAGCTCGTTGTCTGAACGAGACTGATGGCGCGGGAAGCACTGCCGACCATCCTGCGGATGTCGTGGTTGGACATCCGATTCAAGATATTTTTCGTACCTCAGATAGATATCAGTATTCGGCTTTGGACGTACTGATCTTGATCGGACAGCTCCATCGGATATTAGTGGCCCTCTGGAATAGAGTTTGAAAAGTACTTATTAAAAATATTGTAATATTATTATTTTACAGATTCCCGTAATGCACCCCCCCCCCCCCCCCTTCGAACACCACAATCCCAGACATACGCCATTTAACCATAATAGTGCTTAATGAATGCTCTACTTTAGTTTCTTCATTCGCAAATAAAAACTCTGACATCGTTATCAAGATAGACATAAACACTGAATGTAAAATAAAAAAGCTCCTGCGTCACGCGTAAAAAAACAAAAAACATATACAATACTCTTTGTCAGACTCGGATTATGTTTTGGGTTTTTAGTGAGAACAACGTTTCTTAATATATACGTTTTGCGAACACATTCTACACTCATCGCCCGTGGCGATATTTTGTAAAATTTTGATTAATTATAAAATGTTTTGTGCTGGAAATATTGCTGAAGCACTTAGTCGTCAAAGACCCCAAAACCTATTAAAGGGCTTATAGATCATTCTTTCACACGAAAAATGTTTGAGCGAAAAAAGGCAGCAAAGACACACAAATATCATCGCTGATTTGTTCAACAAATACAATATTCTGTTACCTATAACAAGTACGGAAGACCCTAGGCTGTGTTTAAAGGGACACTGAATTCTCCGAAATCTTTTTAAGTTACTGGATCGGACATGTATGCCAAAAGGGAAAGTTTCTGCGAACAATATCTTTAGCTCAATAATTACACTCTGGGGCGCATCATGAGTTTGAAGAGAAAGCGAAATTAACACATATGCTTAGAAATTAATCCAAAATAGAAGTTATAACCTGTTAAAGTGCTTATAGATCATTTTTTCACGTGACAATTATTTGAGCAAGAAAAGGCATTAAATGCACACAAATATCAGCCCTGATTTTGTTCAACAAATACAATATTCTGTTGCCTATAAGGTGTACGGAAGACCCTGTTTTTAAAGAGACACTGAATTCTCCGAAATAGTTTTTAAGTTACTGGATTGGACACGTATGCCAAAAACGAACGTTTCTGCTATCAATATATTTAGCTCGATAATTACGCTCTGTGCCACATCTTGAGTTAGGAGAGAAAGCGAAATTAACGCGTATGCCTAGAAATTACATCAAATATAGAAGCTAGTTTGTGTTTCGTTCCTTAATTCAAACGTACCTCGGGGCATCAATATTACTCTAAATACCGTTTTAGTTTTCAGGATAAAAAGGTGAACTGTGTGTAACACGCAAAAATATTCCAAAAAGCCGGGACTCCTAATGATCAAAAAAACTGCGCCGACTTGACATAACAAAATAAACAATTTGATCAAACGTTTCGTCTCCCATGCGGGAAACGTCATCAGTGAAACCTTCAAGCAGGAATGAGCGGAAAACACTTCAACGGTCCTATTTAAGCAAGTCCGCGTACACATCGGGGAGGGGGCCGCGGTGAGAATTGCAAGCCGATGAGTCACTTCGGATGAACCATGATTCGACGAACCTGCGTGGACCCCACCTTTGTTCACGCGCCAAGAGTGGATGCATTATCAAAGTCGAAACTGTGACCTGTATTCTACACAATGGTCTACGAGTTCCGTCTTAACACCCCAGATTTCTCGTGTAAGCGGGAATAATTTCTGTCCCTCAGTCAAGCCAGCTCACTAGATAGGCTCAGATGGTGGTATACATGCACGCATCTCCGACCCTCGCTCTAACCGACATTTTGGAACACAAGTAGCGCCACCTATAGACAGTTGGAGTCGCGAATAGTCGTCGTCTGTAAAAAAACGGTGGGTTTCTGAGAGTCATAAAAAAGGCAAAAACAGCTAATGCTACTACTAGCAGCCGGCGACAGATCTCATCACTCGACCTTTCGTATAGAGGAACTAACAAACCTTGCAGCTGTGACTAGAATATATGATTGGTAGACACAAAATCTTTCTGCTTTTGTGACTGTACAATATGTCGGCCAACCAGAGCACGGCGCGTTGACGATATCTGCACATCTACGGAAGGACCAGACAAGAAACTTGTTCGCTGTATTGCTCGTTGAAAGGCAAAGCTAACGCTCCTACAGTTTGTGGCCAACGAAAAACATTCCAATAAAAAAATTAAGTTTATTTGGGACACGCCTTTTTTTTTTTTAAATTACAAAAGAAAAAAATATTTCGCGCAATATTTAAAGGGTAACTGCAAAAGAAAAAAAGTGTTTTTTTAAACAGCCTAATTGGGACAAGCATGTCACAAAACAAATCTTCCGCGAAAAAACAAATTTTTTTCTAGCAATATTTACGCCACAGAACGTAATTTAGTCGGAGTCCCAACCTCTCCGCATTTGAAACTCCCGCTCTTTCGACGCCCGCGGAGTGGCTGGTATACGTCACTCCGTGACGTATAGCAGCGACTCTGTGA
>JAZHYW010024956.1:0-20237 GCA_037355805.1 Ixodes ricinus | reverse complement strand
TTGACTTTACAAAAGCTTTCGACCTGTTAAACCACGACATCTTACTGTATAGACCAACACGCGGCCTGACGTCACGCAGCTGCGGTGGCGCTGTCGAGGGCACTGCGCATGCGCAGATGCCTCTCTTCTTTCAAAATCGGTTTCTGCGCACGCGCAGTGACCACACCTGGTGTGGGCAAACGCCGGCTTGTTTGTAAACAGCGTGTTGGTCTATAAGCTCGAATCGTTAGGTGTTCGTGGACAGGCGCTAGCGTTATTTCAATCATACCTGAACAACCGATGTCAGTATGTTACTGTAGTTGGATCCCACTCAGATGTCAGACCAATCTTTTCTGGAGTGCCGCAAGGAAGCATCCTTGGTCCACTTCTTTTCAATGCCTTTATTAATGACATAGTTCAAATCAGTGAAGTCGCCGATTTCATAATTTACGCCGACGACACAAGCATTTTTTTTACGGGTGAAAGATAATATGATATTATACACGTTGCTAACGATACTTTGGCTATGCTTGAACAGTGGGTAAGGATAAATTCCATGGTAATTGATAGTTCTAAAATAAAGGCGATACTTTTCCGGCCAAAATGCAAAAACGCATCAATCATAGCGCCATTATTATACAACTCTACTAATATTGAATTCGTAAAATCGTTTAAAACTCTGGGAGTAACATTCTCTGAACACATGACGTGGGAGCACCATATAAACTTAGTTTGTACAAAGCTAGCACGTGCTGTCGGGGTCGTTCAGCGTCACAGATTTATACTTCCCACCAAGGTGAAACTGTTGCTGTACAACTCTTTGTTTTATTCACATGTCAGCTACGGGTACCTTGTTTGGGGAACGACAGGTCTGACCAACGTAGAAAAAATACACCGGCTACAAAATAAAATGATGCGCGCTATTTGCAACTCCCCTTATCAGTCTCATTCTTCACCTATCTTTCGAAAGCTTTCCGTAATAAAAATTTTCGATTTATACGATTACAGGCTAAATCTAAGCTATATATCTGACATAAAAAGAGGCACTTCAAACTTGACCTCACTCGCGTTCCTGACTAAAAACACGAACGCCTATGAAACGCGCTGCAGAGACTAGTGGAAGGTTGAAAAATGCAGAACCAACTATGGAACCCAAATGATGAAATATATACTCCCAAAGGTACTTAGCAGTCATATTCGAGAAGAAACTGACCTACGCAACATTTCTGCGAGAAAACGGCGCTTAACTTATGTATAATTTTGCTTCATCCTTGTCCTTGTTTTAATATTGCTTCCATTCGCCTTTTTCCGTGACTGACGATTTATGTCTGAAAAGTGATTGTTTTCTTGTTAATTCCGTGTGTGCTTCTTTTACGTTCTATTTACTACGCATTGCATTTAGACATTTTTTTCGCGGTTTTTGTGCTAGATTTTTATATCTAACGTTTAGTGTTTCGTTTTTTTTTACTTGCTTGGCATTGGCTTTGGACATTCTTTTTATACCTGTATTTTTAGACATGCTACGCATTTATAGCGCATAATTTTAATTTTTCCGTGACTTTTTATATTTATGCTTTTTACAGCTCCCTTTAGATGTTATAGGACCTTCTTTAGAAAATGAACGTTGCAATTGGTTTTTTCGTTTTTGGTATTTTGTGTTTTTTAGTGTTTTTGGTATTATTAATTTTTTTTTGTGTCTGATTTCCCTGCGAATTTGTGGGTCACCAATGACCTAGTGTGATTACCTCGTAGGATGACTTCCATGTTTCTGCATTTTTGCATCAGTGACTCGACTTTGCTCCTTATGTACACTAAAAAAAATACTTTTTGCTCAACCACTGTCTGTAAGGGGTCGAGGATACGTCAAGCTGCTCTATAGCAGCTTTCTTCCTCGGTCTCCCCCATCTTTGATGGAAATAAAGGCAATTATTATTATAATTAAAAAACTGTGATAAGCAAGACATTCATCAGAAATGGAAATTGCAACAAGAAAAGGAAATGACTGATAAGAACAATAAAGTTGAAACAAAGCTATGTTCTGAAATGTTTGTACATTGCCCTTTTTCAAAAACAGCGCGAAGGTACATTCGTGTTTTGCCTGGCTTACTTAAGTTGGGACAGAGTGTTTTCGTCGGGAGTTCTGAAATATTGCACCGAGAAAGCGGTTAGATCTTTCCCACGCAAAGCAAATGTCCTTCACTCATGAGCTGGCACCTATTTTTTAACATTCCAAGCAGCGAATGCCCATGACAAGTTTTTTCATTGGTCACCTCGCACGGAGATAGGCAAAACCAATGCGTCTTGGAGAACTCGTCTGCTAGCGTTAACACCGAGCTCAGCAGGGGCACTGCAATCACTTTTCCCCCGCGCTCCGTGGGAGTTGCCAGTACAGATCAACCGTGTCAAGTAACAGAGAACAAAGGCCGACGAGATTAGTTTTCTCGCAGTAGAGTCCTCAAGTTGTTCGGCGGCGATCTGGGAGAACCCAATTTGAGAGCAAAACGTTATGCCGCAACTGAAAATATTAACTATTCCGTCACTTTCATTGCTTGGACAAAGTGCATTTTCTAAAACTGCTCAAGAAAGGTGTCGAAAAGAGACATAAATTTCTCTCGGCACCTCTAAAGTACTTTAACTTTACTATAGCTAAAGGAAAACTAAGAGCCCATGTGCAATTTCACAGATCCGTTGCTTTTAATATCTGTGCCATGAGATCATCAATTTAGAGCACAGCGCGATGGTACTTGGTAAAATGCGCGAAGTTTACCTCGCCCTACATTCGGTTTTGCCGTACTGGCACGGTAACTACAATTCAAGTAAATTAACGAATTCAAAAACAAAAAAACAAGCCATATTTAAAGACGTTTAAGGCATGGATCCACGTTGCGCCGGTATCTGATCATCCTCAAGACTCGACTCCGGAAGTCGGAGTGATTGCTTGACTTTCGAACACCTCTAACGCGACACTGAGATCACACACACACACATACACACACACCCAAAACAAATGATTTAATGTCTTAATAGTGTGTATGTCTTAATAATATGTCCCAAAGTAAAATTGTTGTTTGATTGTTACACCGTTAGGCGAAATTGGTACTAACAACAATTGGATGCTGTTTTCTTCTTTTTTTTTCTGTACACGTCGATCAGAATATAATAGCGTCGGAATCACTCTTAAATTAAAATATATCTTGTGGACTAAACATTTCATTAATTATTCTTCTCTTTCAGGCCGCTTGAAGAAGCATACATTTCGGAAATATGTGCATTGCACAGACTGTAATAAAATAATGCCTGTTTGGTGTATTCTTTAGAAATTAAGCCGACTTCAATCGCGCACCAGATATTTTCGGGCATCTTCTACTTTAAAAAGTTTGTTATATAAAAATGAGGTCAACGTTCATATTCTGGGAAGAGAAATATATTTCTTCATTGCTGGATTCCAGACAGCTCTGCGAAAACGTGGACGGCTGCGACAGACACGCACAAAAAAGAGAAACTTGAGATATTAAAGGGGACTCAAGCGGTTTTTGGGGAAGCTACTTTTTGGTGCGATGGCGTTAAGCAAGTGTCAGTGAATGAGTATCTTCAGTTTTAGAAGGCAGAACCGCCTATTAATCACGCAGGAATAAAATACGTGCGGACTCTTTTCTGTACTTGCGAGGACCAATGAAATTATCGTATGTTTGAAAATTTTGGCGGCCTTTCTTTCCCCGCTGCGTTGGAAACAACCGCAGCGGCAGACCAATCACAGGTCGAGGAGAACTGGTGGCGCGCGTTGCATGCCGGTCGTCGCGGGCCGGCTTCTTCTCTGCGAACATGGCATCGGTGGTGATCGTTGGCGTGGTCGGCGTGGTGGAAGCTCATCGTTCCGCGTAAAAGCGCTATCCTTGACTGTGAATTTTCGTCGTGTGTCGCTATGATAACCCAGCACGTACTAGAAGGGAAGATCCACCTACTCGTGCGGCGACGTCGTGGCGGCACTCTCAAGACAGCAGAAACGCCCGTGCCGTCGTGTTTGTTTACTTCGACTACAGTGGTGCTTTCTAAGCATTTGTGTCCTCGAACGTCGTCCGGATTTCTTATTTAGCGCATTTCATGCGTGTGCTCAAGTTCAAGGTATTATTGGCGCGTACCGTATAAAGGATGCGCATTTTCACGCGTTTTCATCACCGGAGAAAAGTGATTAGTGTTAGCAATCCTGAAGGCTCGCAACGTCTATCTGATCACGAAATCATATTTCTACGTTTATGTATCGCTGCTAAGATTACATTGTCTTTTATAATCGTAGAAAAGGCGTGTGGCGATATTTGTACTATGGTAATGTCGTGTATTAGAGTTGTGATCGTCCAAGACGGCGCACTGCATCTTTTTATCTTCTTTTTTCATCCACTGTAGCCTGCAAGCCTATCAAGAAAAAATAATAATAAAGCTTTTGGCTATAGAAAACTGTCTGTCTATATTCTGTTACGGCATTGAATAGCAGTGCGTCCCCTTTTTAGAGGGGCCGCTGAAACTGACGATCCGCTGCGCTTGTTGTAGTGGTTGCAGGTGTGCGTACGCGCGGCGCTGAGCGGTCGTTCCGGTTGCAACGGACGCAGTCGTAAATACGCGCTCGTTGCACATGTCTGAACCAGCCTTCCCTCCGTCCTCCCGAGGCGAAAGTCAACGTGGCGACTTCGCTTGACATCACGTACCAGAGTTAACGCTGCGATGTCAAACGTTGGTTTGGTTAGGACTTGCCCAAACCGCAAATCGAAGAACGCCCGAAAAGGTCTGCGTTTCGTCGTCCTCGGAACCCGAACATGACTCCGAAGCGCTGCTATCGTCCACATCGCACGTCGGAGTGGCGTCATAGGAAATCATCCCCAGGTCGGCTGTCCGCCGAAGAATTTCAACCTCTAACGGCGTCAGGTCCTCGAGCGTAGAGAATTCCGCCATGATCGAAGCTCGAATGACAAAGAGGTTCGGCCGATGCGGCTACCTCGGGATCACTGCGCGACGGGACGTCGTCCAACGCCATTGGCCCGAGATCCTTTTGATAAGCGTGCGAGGACCAATGAGAGTGGTTTCGTTTTCGGATGGATCCGAGGTTTGGCGGCCTTCAATTACATTTTTATTAAAGAAATAATCACCGTATGTCTATACTTTTTGGTTTTTAGGGATACTTAGGGCGTCTAAATTCAGCTGTCATCATCAAAACACGAACTCAAAACCACTTGAGTGTCCCTTTAATGTGTGTTTGACGTCTGATCGAGTAACACTTTGCATAGTCATCCGGTTGCCGCCGCCCTTCTCCAAATACTCATCGAACGAACACCCATGCCACTATAAATCAATATTTCGAATAGGTTGTATCCTCCCTGCTGTAATTCTGTCTCGAGACTAGAGATAGTGTTTGCATTAAACGAATTGGCGCGTTAAACGTAAACTTCGAGTCACGACTCCACCGACTTGTATGAGTAAACCGGAGACAGCAATTTCCTGCTCGCTTGCTATGAGTCAAGCTCCGAGGCAACGTAATCAAACACGGAGATAAGGAAGGGCGAAACGCACACTTCGTTCAGCTTCACTGTAAAACGAAGCGCCAAGGACGCTAGAGTCATCCTAGCCAATCCAACACTTCGATACTAACACGTGACTACCCACTCTGCACGTCACGGTTCTCCTCCCGAATGTGACATTACACTCGTACGGTATTGTTGGCTTGGTTTCTATGGCTAGGTGTCTTTTCTGCAGTCCATGGTAAGAAGAAATGATGTGTAGCAGCAATGTATCGTGGATGGCTAGCAAGCCGACCAAACCGCGTTTCTTCGCGTTTACGAGCGAAGGTTAGAAAATATGAGGAGTTTCTAAGCGCGTCGTAGACGAGGCTCGAAAATGTAAGACTAGCCTCTTCGGTGGCTACGAAAAACATCCCTGTTGTGAGTGGTCCACTCGTTGTGAAGCGCCCGGTAGGCGTCAGTCAAAAAATGAATACACGTACTCTTCAAACCTTTTCATCTGCCCTTTCTTAAAAGCTATTCGTGTCTCCAGCTCATTTCTCGCCCACTCGCTGCGGAAACGGGAGCCGCTGTCGTAAGGGTCACTCCGGTTCTCTTGCACAGCTGGCACGGCGCAACTAGTCGCGATTATGGCTCGCGAAATGTCGTTTCTGAATGCAAACAAAACCCTTCACGGTTCCAATGTTGTGCTGTAGGGGGCATGTGATTGTAACCCACTACAGTGTTTTGTTATGGCATATAGAAGCAAATGCAAGGGCTGTGCGTTTGCGTTAGTTGCGTGCTCCGCGCTGCACATGTGCGTCGTTGCCACGCGCCCATTCAAGACCGCAATTTTCGTCTCCGCGCACGCACGGTGTGGAACACGCAACGCTAACGCGAACACACAGTGATCGCGTTCGCTCGTATACGCTATACTAAAACTCACTACACTTTCACCGGTTTTTCAACGCCAGCGATACGTGCTGCAGTGAGCAGAGGTACAAGAGGCTAGGCGCTCCTTCGAGCTGGAAAGGCTGATATTGGCAAAACGGCAGCGCGTAAAACTTAAAAAAATGTAAATATTTCGGGTAGTTTTTTTTAAATTAAAAAAGCAACAACTGGATCTTTTGGGGGGGGGGATTTGGGGGCATTTGGTTTGGTTACTTTGTGATGTGTGGCGGATTCGAAATTCTTTTGATTGTGAAAAGTCGAAACTTTGATATCAGAATATGGTTCACCCAGAATGAATATCATTTTACATAGGTTTCTAAAATTAGCTAAAATGTTTTAATTTGTTTTATTTTATAACTTGCTAATGAAGAGTGCTAGAATGGGCACAGTGATGATAATTTGCCAACTTTGGATTGCCATAGTTTTTCGTGGTTTCGAAATTAGATAATAAGCAACGAATTATATTCCCAGAGGGTATTTTAAGTCCCTGGGACATCTCACGTTCGCTTGTTCCTCTTCGAACGACGTTCACCGGATGCCCATCGGACGATCCGACGCAAGAACTCGGAACGTGGCACGGCTCATCCATGGGACCTCTAAAGACGGACCTACCGACATTTGCCGAAGCACCCACCGAATGATCCTCATATGCGATAACATCACAATTTCTTTATAAAAGTGTCAATACATGCCATATATCATTCTCTTCAACATTCGTATAATTATCGTTTGTTCTTCTACGCTCATGATTGGTGTATACTATTGTCGAGTTATCTGTCTGCATTTTATATGGAAATTCACATAAACGTGGTTCAATGATATCATACACCAGTTTATTTCTCCATTAAATTCACTACAATGTTTCGCGTCAGTTGTGTTTGCGTGAATGTACACATGTATGCAAACATATCAGTGAAGCGTAGCATCCTGAGTGAATTTAATGAAGAAACAAATTTGTCTATAATATCATCGGAGCACGTTTATGTGCATTTGCATATATAGTGCAGACAGATAACTCAACAATAGTACTACACCAAGCATGAGCTTAGAAAAAAAAGTATACGAGGAGTAGGTTTAGTATTCGCTCCAGTAAGCTACGTTGTGACAGTATGTGTGAAAGTACACCAAGACAAGTGGAATTTCTCTCAAACTACAATGAATGTAACCGCTCTTTGCTTATGTACCCACATTAGGAAAATAAATAAATAAATATAAATGTTTCCAAAGCTAGAAGACAGCTATAACAAGTAAAACCAATAACTATACAAAGAACACTTTGATCGCTGGTTAACCTTTCCATATACTGGTTCTGGAGCATGTCTGAGCCATGGCTTTATTACAACTTCGACATCATCCTTTTTTGATTGTGAAACCTTTTGTTTACTGCAGCTGGAAGAAAAACAGTACAAAATAAAATATAATTACAGCCCTGTTGGAACCACTGGTACCCTTCAAGGGCAGTATGAGATGGGAGAGAGGACAACATATCCCTTCATTTGTTGTTTAAAGGGGTACGAAAAATGAAATTCTAGAACACCTATTTTATTGTTTAAATTTCTGTCTAGTCAAAGACAACAGCTCGGAAAGGGCGAAAGTTTTCATGAAAAGGGCAAGAAAACGAATGCTAAAATGAATTAAAGGATTGCCAAAGTGCACATGGTCGATGTTTCCAAAACAGTGATGTATGCCGAGACTACGAACACTGCAGTCATGACATCACTTCTGACAGATGACCAGTGCTGCTCTATGGAAGTACGGGTACTCGTGGAAGTCGCCAACGCCTGAACGCGAAGTTTTGGCGGAGAAAGCCAACGTAGAGCTCGCCGCAATGAACCTGTTAGTGGATTTCGCGGGTCGACCCAATGACCTACCGGTAGTCTACTTCGGTGTGGAATTTACTTCGTTGGAAAGTTCAGAAGTGAAGAGGTTCGTGCGTTTTAACGCCCAGATGTCGCGCTATTGTGTGGCAGCGACTGTATTAACAGCGTGTTTACATCGCGAGCTGCTGACACGATACTTTCCGAGGGACGGATGCGTCTTTCACATCTGTCGTTTTCCATGAGGGTTCCGACAACAAATGATCGCTCGCGCCGTAATCACTTTCGTGACGAGAATTGCGAAAAGAGCCCCAGGGCGATGAAGCGTTTCGCTCTGACCGTGCGGCCCCCGCAGTGTGGGTGGGCAGGCTGTCATTGTAAGTCAGTGCTGTGGCGCGCAGTTGGTGCGGCCCTCCGATATCTCAGTCCTAATGCGCTGGCGCTACCGAGTTTTAAAGATGTTAATTACGCCAGCCTCCCCGTACCTTGTCCGTCCTGTATGGGATAATGTCACGTATGCGCCGAATATCCCGAGACTCATTGAGCTCTCTCTGGCTGCTCTTCGAGCGCTTGCTAGAATGCCGTTTAGAAAGAAAAACGTAGCCATCCACTCCATATACAACTGTGGGATTGTCGTTGACGGGGAGCAATGATCACATTTAGCCTACTTTTGAACATGATAGGGATATTTCAGTTTTCATTTCAAGATCACTGTAAGCGGGAAAATTATAGAAAATAGAGTAATGAAATGAAGATGTTCAGAAGTAAACAGAATGTACATTTTTCATGGGTACATTTTTAATTCTGCTCTTTCCCCCTTTCGGCAGATCAAAACATATTTAACAAAATTGCTACTTAACCACTCTGGCACTCATCTATATGCCCCCCCCCCTAGTTTGGTCTATTCGGTCAGCGGGCAAGCAGCATCCGCCTAGATGCAGTGTTGGTTTCGTCGACTAGTTGAAATTGTTCTTGACCTGGATATTAAAACGCCACACAAATTCGGTAGAACTCTGAAGAACACAGCCTATGTGAGTTTCTTGTTACTATTAGAGCATTTCTCTACAGTGGTCTTTTAATACAAGACTTAAATAACCTTTATATATTATTACTTTCTGGCCCAACCTTTTCATCATGCAAGCTGCAACCAGAAGTTTCGAAGTTTGATTTGTGCGAACTTTAAGGCACCTTTATTGGTGTAGTTTCCTTTAAATGGACCTTTTCCGAGTAGCGTTCTGATGCACCGTGCGCGAGCGGCCCGATGCCAAGCGGCGGAAATTGGCACTCAAAATCGAGGAAATTCGGAAGGAGGCTGTAGATCAGCGAGTAGCAAACGTAATTGCAGCATACATATAATTGTGTTACGCAAAAAAGAAAGCGGACGGAAAGAATAACACGACGTTTAAGTGGACGCCACGGATGCCCCACTTGACGGCGCGTTGGGCACGCCCGCTGCTCAGAGAACGAAGAAACTGGTAGCGTACCTCCCATTATCGATTGGTAGCGCAGGTGGTGTCCCTTCCTCGATTTTTAGTTCGTGCAGCCACCGCCTGGAGCCGTCGGCGTAGAAAGGTCCGATGAATGAACTTCAGAAATCTTCACAAAACTAATATTCCTTGAAACAATTTAGTTTCATCTCAACATTTGGGAGGAAAATGCTCTAGAACTGCTAGATAAGTTGTATTTTACACACAAGTGGCATGTACAACAGCTACTCTCCCACAGCTACAATCCCAAGTCTACCGTGAAATCCCGAGAAAAAGTTTTAAAAGTTGCTATTTTAGGTTATGTCACCTTCCAAGCTTGTCACGGTGGCGAGGAGCAACGCAGTGAAGATAACTGTACCTCCCAGTCAGCAACATTCGCTTATATCCGGCCATACCGAACTAGCCCATTTGCGGAGGCAACATTGATCTGCAGCACCACAATTACTAAGAGTAGGATATATTTCGGTCTTTAACAAAATACGGCAAATCAAGACAAAATAGGGGTGGCTGTCTTTGGGAGGGGACATCTCTTGGGATTTTACGGTATGCTCTATAAATGTGGATGCTTCAAACGAGCTCCGTATGATGCATTCAGGTTTGACTCAAAGTTGGAGAGGATATCGGCTGTGTATAATTGTTGATGCACACCGGAGCGTGGTACAACACCAGGCTCGCTGGAGATGGTGAGATCGTCAAGCCTGCTGGCAACTTGCTGCAACCTCAGTCTGATAACACTGAGTAGGCTTAGCACTTGTCCCTGAAATTCTGAACAATAAATCAAAATTACTTTTTAGTAAGGTTGTGAAGTACCTAGGTACAAGTAACTGTGCATTGGTAACTAGGCACTTTTTGTACCTGAGGTACAGACGTCGACACTTTTATTTATTGGGAACCAACTGTATCCCAGCTACAATTTCTAGTAACTTGTAACTATCACAATTTATTTTCTTGACAGGTACCTCTTTGGAATTTCTAATAAAATTAGAAGGCTTCCAACCTACTGAAGAGAGGTGTGGAGGAGTCATATGAGGATCACTGAGGCTAAGACATTTTCCAACATGAGCCTTTCATCCGGAGCAGAGTGAGAGTGACAACCAAAATGTTGTTGATGTAACATATGGGTAAGCGGTCTTGTATGAAGCATTATGGAATGAGGTGAGCTGTCTGTTTATGCTGGCTGCACATGCTTCATTGTAACGAAGCTATATCACTCGAACATTGGCTGTTGCTCCCTCGCGACGACAGAGGACGTTGGGGGACGTCACAATAAAGTTTGATCAATGAAGTTGAGCGCATGCTCGATGAATTGTAAAATTGGCTGTGACGTCAGACTGTCGTCACGATGAAGTTGTTTCTGTCAAGAGAAGTTTTGCACCTTGGGAGCTAAAAGTTGGAGAAGTTCATCGGTAAAGATGACTAAATCCGATGCGCTCTTCCCTGCCCTCAGCGACCCGACCGTGTTTTTGTTTTTTAGACCGCAGTTCTCAGGCGGCAGTGTCTATGTTTCGCGGTGTTGGCGTAACCCAGCTAAATTTAGCGGAAATATTAACGTCACGTGATCTTAACACCTTAACACCAATTTGCTGCTAAATTTAGCAAGGAATGGAATTGCTTTTGAGGTAAGTGACGTCAATATTCACGCTAAGTCTAGCGGGGGAACTGAATTCATTCATAGGTGACGGGACACCATGTCATATGACGTCATTTTCCCTGCTAAATTTAGAGGGGAAAGTGAATTGGTGTAGCGATCACATGGCGTCAAGTTTTTTGGAATGCCACACCGGCTTAGCTCTTCGGGGAAAGATGAGTTTGTCGGAAACAAGCGGCGCCTAACAAAGGGAGTTACGAGGTAGCTGTGTGCACAATTGCTCGTTGTGCGCCGTCCATAACTTCTTCCAGTAACCTCAGTGAAAGAGGCTATACACACTCAGAATGCCTGCATGTACAGCATTTGTACCTCCATGAACAGAAGACAAGCCAACGGGATGTATAGAGCACGTCCTCAATTCTCATATCCTCATTATTTCAATAACCTTTTCGAAAGAGGTCATAAACACTCAAATTGCCTGCATGTACAACATTTGTATTTCCATTTACACAAGAAAAACAAAGGAGATGAATAGAGCACCTCCTCAATTCCCACTTCCTCACTTCCACATTTCAGCAGATGATGTTAAGACATGTTGGCAGCACATATAAACAAATATTGCCAATTTAGGATGACAAGCCTACTACTTGAGCCAGGAAACAAAGAGTGTCGGGTCAAACAATAAATATCATACCTTACCATGTTCTGGCAAGGCTGTTGGCCCAGGGCATGATGTTTGTCTTGAAATATTACAAGCGGTGTGGTAAAAAAAAGCGTCGGCTTACGTTAGGAACAACGTTCCAGCAGCACCTACGCGTGTACGCAACCCCATCTTGGGGTGTTCCATATGGCGACGGGTTAGCCAAGGCTTGACCTGTGTTATCAGGGTTTTCACGCGTCAAAAAGTTCAGCAGCTTTACATGTGACTCTGAGAGTTATCTCCGAACATTGTGAGCAACTTACTTGGTGTTAGCGACACTGTGTAGAAAAGAAAATCGCTCCATTAGAAATATTAAAACACCCAAAAACGGGAGAAATAAAGGGGTCATTTAGTTAGCTTCCTTTCTTTCAGTCTGTTCAATGCATCAAGTTATTCACCCACAAACGAACAATGATTACACGATTCGCCATGGAAGTTCAATAATACCGACATTCTGTAGGCGTAAACGCAGTGAAAACTTATAAACCAGGAACATATGAACGAGGTTCTGCTCTATTAAAGGCCGACCAGCAAGCAGAAAGAAGGTAACTCTCCCTCAATCTTTGTCTTTCCTTTCGAGAAAGAAGCGAACCTCCTCCTCTCTGCAGGGAGTAGTTCCGAGTCCCGCTTTTGTGGCGGGATGAGGGGGAAAGGGGCGAGGGGGAATGGAGAGAAGGAAACTGGAACCGCTTTTCTTTCCGGCAGAAGACGATTCTGCAGGTCGGCCTTTAAGAACTGCCTTTAAGACCTCGAAATATAGATAAAAATGATAAAAAAACATGTGCTATTTAATGTATAGCAAAACAATCTATCCACTCTTTACTCACCCATTCCCACGCTCGCTCACAATTAAGGACCCCACAGGACATCCATCAGAGGTAGCACAGGCTGCACATCAGTACAAAAAAGATCAAAACCAAATATACTTCAATAGAAACTTTGGTGTTGCACGATCGGCATTTTGCTCGAACTTTTTGATAGAAACATATGAAAGGCTGACATTTGAAATGGCTACAACTAATCAAAAAATTATAATTAGAAATATAACTATCTATATTCATCGGTTAGCTTCCCAGAAAAGGCTGTACGTCGTGAGAAAAAGTGATGTTTATGGCGGCTAGTGAATCCTCAGTATTGAGACACGCGATGACCACATCACCAGGAGTGCGAACTGACGCAAAGCGTGCACAAGCTAGCGCGCGACCCGAGTGGTAGTTGGCCTCTCAAAATGATCTACTGGGACCATGGCTTGCACACGACGTCATTCTGCATTGATTGTAGTTACGTTTGCTTACTGTCAGCTTTGAGATGCAGGTTCGAATATGATAAATCACCACTGTAAAGGCTGCGGTGGTGGATGGTATGCCACCAGCTTGGCTGACAATCGCGTCAGTGCGCTCATTTATAGCCTTGACAGATATACATCACCACCAAGCTATTAGAGTTCCAGTATATCGTGTTTTCAGGCCACGCTGTGTGGTGGATCTCGCTCTGCCAATTCGAAACGTGCTTTGAAGCACGCGCCGAGTAGCTGTAGCGTGCCTCTAAAAATGATATAGTAAAACTCGTTACTAAGAAAACACAATTACCGTAGCACTTATCGATTATTGCTCTAGAGAATCGCTGGGAACAACAAAGATAAAGGTGGACAACGACAGGCTGGTCGTGAGTTGGACAAACCTAAACCGCTAAGCCATACAGAGCAAGCAAACGCCACCGGAGCAAAGGAGACTGGGCAATGCGCAAAGCACTGGACAAAGTGGCAGGAAAGACGGAAAGCCACAACAGTTAGATTGAATTGGCTCGATTAAATCCAGAAATTTGTTTTAATCGTCTGTAATATTATGTATTACAACATATTTTACATTTAGTACTGTGCCGTCGTAGCGTAACAGTTCCAAATTAAAAAGGTATTTTTTTTTTTACGCAAGTGGTCATGAGCATTTATTCTGACAGAGGGCGCTGCCGAGATGCTGATTGAGCCGATTTGTTTATTTAGCGGAACTGTACGATGGCTTTCTGTGCTTGATCGAAGAAATCTTTCGTTTGTTTCTTACGACTCAGTTGATTCTGTCGAGGTAAAAGCGTAATCGTGGAGCCAGCCCGGCCAAACGCCAAGCATGTCGAAAGGCAAACTGTTACGCTTGACAGAACCCGTCTAGACACAACCCGTCTCCGGGGTTTTGTCTAAAATGTCGTTACGCTTGCTTTTTAGCATAGCTCATGCGTCCAGTGCTCTAATGTCAGCAAGCTCGTTGTCTGAACGAGACTGATGGCGCGGGAAGCACTGCCGACCTCCTGCGGATGTCGTGGTTGGACATCCGATTCAAGATATTTTTCGTACCTCAGATAGATATCAGTATTCGGCTTCGGACGTCCTGATCTTGATCGGACGTCCATCGGATATTAGTGGCCCTCTGGAATAGAGTTTGAAAAGTACTTATTAAAAATATTGTAATATTATTATTTTACAGATTCCCGTAATGCACCCCCCCCCCCCCCCCTGAACACCACAATCCCAGACATACGCCATTTAACTATAATAGTGCTTAATGAATGCTCTACTTTAGTTTCTTCATTAGCAAATAAAAACTCTGACATCGTTATCAAGATTGACATAAACACTGAATGTAAAATAAAAAAGCTCCTGCGTCACGCGTAAAAAAAAAAAAGCATATACAATACTCTTTGTCAGACTCGGATTGTGTTTTGGGTTTTTTAGTGAGAACAACGTTTCTTAATATATGCGTTTTGCGAACACATTCTACACTCATCGCCCGTGGCGATATTTTGTAAAATTTTGATTAATTATAAAATGTTTTGTGCTGGAAATATTGCTGAAGCACTTAGTCGTCAAAGACCCCAAAACCTATTAAAGGGCTTATAGATCATTCTTTCACACGAAAAATGTTTGAGCGAGAAAAGGCAGCAAAGACACACAAATATCATCGCTGATTTGTTCAACAAATACAATATTCTGTTACCTATAACAAGTACGGAAGACCCTAGGCTGTGTTTAAAGGGACACTGAATTCTCCGAAATCTTTTTAAGTTACTGGATCGGACATGTATGCCAAAAAGGAAAGTTTCTGCGAACAATATCTTTAGCTCAATAATTACACTCTGGGGCGCATCATGAGTTGGAAGAGAAAGCGAAATTAACACATATGCTTAGAAATTAATCCAAAATAGAAGTTATAACCTGTTAAAGTGCTTATAGATCATTTTTTCACGTGACAATTATTTGAGCAAGAAAAGGCATTAAATGCACACAAATATCAGCCCTGATTTTGTTCAACAAATACAATATTCTGTTGCCTATAAGGTGTACGGAAGACCCTGTTTTTAAAGAGACACTAGAATTCTCCGAAATATTTTTAAGTTACTGGATTGGACACGTATGCCAAAACGAACGTTTCTGCTATCAATATATTTAGCTCGATAATTACGCTCTGTGCCACATCTTGAGTTAGGAGAGAAAGCGAAATTAACACGTATGCCTAGAAATTACATCAAATATAGAAGCTAGTGTGTGTTTCGTTCCTTAATTCAAACGTACCTCGGGGCATCAATATTACTCTAAATACCGTTTTAGTTTTCAGGATAAAAAGGTGAACTGTGTGTAACACGCAAAAATATTCCAAAAGCCGGGACTCATAATGATCAAAAAAACTGCGCCGACTTGACATAACAAAATAAACAATTTGATCAAACGTTTCGTCTCCCATGCGGGAAACGTCATCAGTGAAACCTTCAAGCAGGAATGAGCGGAAAACACTTCAACGGTCCTATTTAAGCAAGTCCGCGTACACATCGGGGAGGGGGCCGCGGTGAGAATTGCAAGCCGATGAGTCACTTCGGATGAACCATGATTCGACGAACCTGCGTGGACCCCACCTTTGTTCACGCGCCAGAGTGGATGCATTATCAAAGTCGAAACTGTGACCTGTATTCTAACAATGGTCTACGAGTTCCGTCTTAACACCCCAGATTTCTCGTGTAAGCGGGAATAATTTCTGTCCCTCAGTCAAGCCAGCTCACTAGATAGGCTCAGATGGTGGTATACATGCACGCATCTCCGACCCTCGCTCTAACCGACATTTTGGAACACAAGTAGCGCCACCTATAGACAGTTGGAGTCGCGAATAGTCGTCGTCTGTAAAAAAACGGTGGGTTTCTGAGAGTCATAAAAAAGGCAAAACAGCTAATGCTACTACTAGCAGCCGGCGACAGATCTCATCACTCGACCTTTCGTATAGAGGAACTAACAAACCTTGCAGCTGTGACTAGAATATATGATTGGTAGACACAAAATCTTCTGCTTTTGTGACTAGTACAATATGTCGGCCAACCAGAGCACGGCGCGTTGACGATATCTGTACATCTACGGAAGGACCAGACAAACTTGTTCGCTGTATTGCTGTTGAAAGGCAAAGCTAACGCTCCTACAGTTTGTGGCCAACGAAAAACATTGCAATAAAAAATTAAGTTTATTTGGGACACGCCTTTTTTTAAATTACCAAGAAAAAATATTTCGCGCAATATTTAAGTTGACAGAGACAATTTAGGTGGAGCCTCTTGGCTAGCTATTTGCCCCGCCCGCAGTTCAGTAGCCCCGTAATTGCCACTGGACTGACTTAGATGCTTGACCGGACCGGCTAACAAGACTGTTTTCCTTTTACGGCATCTTGTGCGTCTAGTTCGGGGTCTGATACCGCTTGCTAGGCATGCGAGCAGACGAGCGGCAGCCTCCGGCATTGTCTGCTATTCCACCACCGCCTATCGTCGTAATGTCCAGACGCGGATATGAAAGCTGCGCGTCAGCGTCCGTTTTAGCCTTCAATCGTTTGCTATTCAGCCTTCGTCTATAAACGTGTTCAACACTCGCGAGACGCGACCATGAAGCCGGCGTTCTAGCATTCCATCATGCACGTGCCACGGCCCAATGCAAATGCCTGTCAGCGTCTGTGGATAAGCAGTAAAAAGTCACCGACAGGACTAAGCAAAAATCAAGAAAATAAATATGATGTCCTTCCAGCTTTTCTGTTATTGTATTTTTTTTTCTGGACTGCATCCACGAGCAAGATGGGCGAATGACATGAAGCACGATTAAAACACGACCTAAATTGTTCTCTTTGGCAGGATAGGTGCACTGGAATACTGGAGAGCTATTTGCCTTTTCAATCGAAATGGCGGGAAAATTCCTAAACAAACTTGATGCGAGCCGAACGCCCGAGTTTCTCCAGCCAAATCGCTCGCCAATTCTTACTTATAGAGGTACCTACTCCACATTAAATCTTTGGTCGCACTCACGACGGTTCCAGAATTCACTAAGAAGGGGGGCCACTTTTACGGGAACTAAGAGTTTTAATCAGCATCAACATGGGCACAGAAACATATCTAGCCAAATCGATCGAAATAGTTGATGTAGGACGCTGCGCTTAGCCAAGTCCCGCTACGAAAACAAGCAACCGCACAGCACTTCCGAAGGCGCGAACTTAAGGCAGTTGTTTGCTGCGAAATGCGTTGGTTGAGGAGATCTTCCTCTAAACACTTCTGTAAACTCAAAACAACTCGCCCTCATAATAATAGACGAGCTCATCGAGCTACGCTCGTTTAGCACGCCACAGACACCGGAAGTATTTTTTTGTTAACGTTTCTAACCGACGCAATATCGGAATACGTCTGAAAAGATTAATGGCTGCTACTTAATTATTTGCTTCTGAAACATAAAAGCATAGTCGATTAAAATACTGTTCGACAGGGAGATACAAATTTCCAGCCTACCTTTCACTCGTCAATCATCTCTCTAGCCAACGTTACTAAAATCCTCAGTTGGGAAACTCACCCTTGAAACCTGGGCCGCTGGCGTCCACCGAGGTCGAGCTGAATGCGATCACAGCGCCACCCTTTAGCGACGAGTTGAAACATGAAAGTTGCTTTACATAGCTACTGCGAGATGGCCCTGCGAGATGGCGCCACCGGCCCTTGCCCAACTCGACGTGCAGCCGTCCAGTTGCTGGAGGAACGCTGCGGGACTAATGGTGGCGTTGCGATCGCAATTAGCTCGGTTCTCGAGTACGGATCGGAGCCACTTTTTAAAGCAGGCTCTTTGGCAGTTTCCCAACTGAGGGGTTCTAGTAACGTTGCTCCAGCCAATGAGAGATGTCAGCACCTTGTAAACACGGGCGGATCTTAGCGGGCCGCGACCTCCACCTTCTGCACCTAAGTTGTGTCTAGCAGCGTAAATATTGCTAGAAAATATTTTTTGTGGTATTTGTTTTAAAATAAGTGTCTCATCTAGGCCCTTTAGATAACCAAAATCAATTTTTTTCATTGCAGTGTCTCTTTAGGACTTAAAGCTCTTCCCATATCTCTAATTTATCAGCGCGAACGCTGGAGAGAAAGTCGCCTCCCGCTCTCCCCTGATCCTCCCAGTGTCCACCCTGCTTAAAGCCCGACAAGCAGGCAGAAAGACAGAACCCCACTCTCGCCTACGCTTGTTTCCTCCTTGGCGTTCCCCCGCGAAGGAGAAAAAACAAACAACCTCCGCATGTCTCGTTGAGTATTAGAAAATATTAGTTCAGCGGCAAGTCAGTAATCCCTCAAAGCAATGCAAAAACCGCGCCTCCCATGTTTACATTGCCGCCCTTTCTTTGAAGCTATGCCATCGTCCTGACCCTCGGAATTGAACGTCCCTAAGCCGACGGTAGGGTGACAGCTACGTGCTCGTCGAACCAGTCAGGTGGTGATCAGCTCATCCAGTGAGTTCGTGATCTGTCCTTTCTACTATACTTCGTTTCACCTTAAGTCCAAACGCAGCCGACGATACGAGCTGATGGAACCGATCAAACAGCGTCAAGAGCGCACCGTCATGGTGTTCGTCATGTTTTTGTATGAGCCCTATCATCGCTGAACCATTTATAAACAGAAAATACCCAGTGAACTGCCTTTTCGACGCTCCTTGATTTGTCCCATTAGCTCGTAGTATCGGCTGCGTCTCGGCTTAAGCTGAAACTAAGTATAGCTGTTTCGAAAAAGATTTCCGTCCGAAGTATTAACTACAACATTTTTTGGTGTACGATTTTGGTTAAAATATTGATACACAGGTACTTTTTATTCTTAATAGTTTACGCGTTATACGTGTTTTCTTAACAACAAAACGTTTGTTTGCCATTTCAGCAACCGTGTCGAACAGATCACGCTAAAGGTAAGGTTGCGAGACGGCACTCAAAACGAGTACACATACAAGGGTAGCAAGCTGCGCTGCACCATCAGCTTGACATTTTCGTTAGAAGACAAAATGACAACATTTGACATATTTCTAAGTGAAGCGAAAGCTACCCATAAGGGTTACTCAGTAGGCATCATAATCAACAAAGCCCTGCGGTCGCTCTTCGAGATAAAACAGAATCGTCATGCACTCACTGTACAAGCGAAGGATGAGTTCGCAACTATATGTGTCTCCTTTAGTCCTTTGTCACACGTCCGGACGATCAAAAATTTCGAAGACAGTGCAGCACCACAGAACAAGTTGTCCAGAAACTTTCGTTTTGAGAAAGTGACACCCTACGGCTTTGGATATAATCACTGCAAGTATAAAAGCATTCCTTGATATTTCGGTCGATCAGCGATACTGGAGATTGCACATTGCCAACTCGCACATCGTTCTGGTGAAAACATGTAGCGGTATGCTATCAGTGCATTTGCAGAAAGTCTGCGAAATCAGCTTCTTGGCCTACACGACAAGGACTTTGGGAAAACCCGCTACCAAGATCAACGCTGCGGTGACTTTGTTGAAGATGGAATTGTTGGCAGCGGCACAGCAAGAGGAGTGCAGAGCGACATAAACTCCAGACGCCTTAGCAATGGTCATGATCATCGAGACCGATTCACGGAATACACGCCGTAATAGCTCTTAACACACAGATATGGTTGCTCTGGGACAGAAGACCCACAAGTTTGTTAGAATTGTTCGTGTCAATAAGAGTGACGAAACCTCTTCTCTAAAACACGAAGCCTTGAGCACAAAGTAACTATGTGACTATTTTGATGCTAAAGAAATCAGCTTGAATGAGCACGCGCATGGCAGAAACACTTCAGTGGAAAAGTCCCTCAGAAAAAGAAATACAGGCACAGCGAAGAAGAACGGTCACTGGCACGCTTCAAATGCCATGAAGAAGGGGATGACGGGCATATAGCATATTTCAAGAAAAGATACAAGGAAAC
>JAZHYW010024955.1:0-16934 GCA_037355805.1 Ixodes ricinus | reverse complement strand
AATTGGCGAGCACGTACTCCCGCGTAGAATACGACTGCAGAAACCGACTTCGGCGTCGTTGCTCCTTCCAACTACCACCTTTTAACGCCGGCACCGAGATATCAGAGGTGGGTTCCCGCTATCAAAACAGAGAAGTGTGGTCCCAACAAGCACGCTGTTTTCTGTTCAGAATATGTTTCGTTCGGCGTATACGAAAGCAGCGTGTGGTTTGGTTCTAAACAATGCTCGTCTGAACAGAGACGCTCTGCGTACAAGTCTTTGAACGCGAGAAGGCACCTCAGCGCATCAAAGTCACACAGAACAAAAAGACGAAGCAAGGGAGGAATCACCATTCGACTGTTCAAGAAAGCATATGGCTATTACGTTCTTAGTTGTGAACACCGTAGTTGAAACCTCGAGCTTGTAGCCAAATATAGGGCTTGGAATGGCTATTTTCTGCTAACCGTCCGATAATATCCTTTTTTTATTTATTTCTGTGTCGCAGAAGTGATCATACTTCCCTGACGAACTCTGCTACCCAAAATTATTCTCTTAAGCAACTCCTCTACCCACTTACTTGGATATTGATTTTGATTTTTTTTTTCAGTTGGTGCTATTTTCTAAGGGCGCAAATATATATTCCCTAAAAGTAAGTATATATTTTGTAATAATCTTTTCTTTTTATAGGTACACAATAAGAATTTCCTTTGAAATTGAAGCGTATGTGACATTCTGTTGTAAAATTATTTCTTTTTGACAAGTTACGCTGTTTTCGATATCAAATTCGTCCCGAAACATGCATCCTCTCTCGAACGGCACCGTTCATGAACTTTAAATTTCCCGGCTTCTATAATTATTTGCAAAAATACTAGCTTTGAAACAGTAGCGTGTCGTGTATGTTCTTTCTCTGTGGTAAAACTGTGATTGGAAGGAAGACAACCCACGGTGGTTGTCTTCCGTCCAATCCCACATTGTCCCACATCCCACAAATCTTCAGACAAGTATGTGAATGTAGAGGCCCAGCAAGCCCTCAACACTATCACAGCAATTTCACGTGTGTGTTTTTTTTTAATTTTTGCAACCAAACACGGATGACCCTTTAACGCAATTACTCGTGTAGTCTAACTCCTCTCTCGGACGGGCACCTAAGATGACATTTATGCTAAAGACCTTTAGGATATGCAAATGACATTTGAGATGAAACGTTCGCCGGGGGGGAGCAGGTAGGCCCACACAAGAAAATCGCGTTCAGGAGACTCTGCGGGCGACAGAAGAGCTCACCGGTAGCTCTTCTGTCGCCCGAGGAAAGGCTCCTTAGCTCCAGCGTTGGTGAACAATACAGCTTGCACACTCACGTGTCCAGTAGCTGCCAAGCACGAAAGCCTAAGTGGGCCAAATTCTTGTCTTCTGACGACCCGTCTCGGGAGAGCTCAATTTTGAGGTATTTCTAGGTTTTCGCATTTTATCGGGGCGAATCTCAGCGCCAGAGGTCCTGCTTCCTGGTTGCCGAGGCGCGAAGCCACCGCCTGCCTCCCTGGCAGAATAAAGGGAAGTTTGAAGCACGTGTATTACACATCTCGGCTACTGGGGAGCAGGACTGCCGGCGCAATACGCGCTCCGATAGAAACCCAATGCTAGAAAAGCATCAGAATTGAGCATTCTTTCTTACTCTGCAAGATGCTGTCCCAGAAATATATCTTTTTAAAAAGTTTATTTGGTGATTTAGCAATGATGCCCAGCGAGGGTATTTTCGGAACGACTGGGTTATCTTCATTACCCAAGAAGTTAGTTAGTAAATATTAGTTAATTATTTAGTTCTATAACTGGTAAGTTTATTAGAATTCTCGACGTCCTCCATGGCGGGTAAATTGTCCCCAGAGACACTATTTCTTTTTCACAACAACCCTGTTGTTAGAGATTTTTGAGAACCTTTGTCGAAACACGCGGTACATGGTAGGAGACAAGGTAGCCGAGATAAAGAAGGCATTTATATGTTTATACATGACGGTATTGTTTTTATGATTTTTACTCTCCCTACCCTCCAACCCACCTTGATGTTTAGTGGGCACAGCTTTCGAGTTTTCTGGATGAACTATGATCTCGCTGCAAAATACTACAGATTGAAGTTCTATGAATAATTTAAAAAACAAGGTCATTTCTCTTATCATCATTGATAATTTCAGACACAGAGGGCTGGGCTTATTTTGCATTCGACTTGTGTTTGGGCGTTTCATTGGCTAATGACAAGACAAAAGTAGTATCGACGGTGGAGCGACAATAAGGAGCTCTGAATTTTACACTTTTCTTGTGCTCTTTGTAACTTTAGTGTGCATCATTTAAGCCTTCAATTCCAAGTTGGAAGGGCATATGAAATCTTTTTTTGGTGGATAATTCAGCTGCTGGCTCAGTGCCTTTCTTTCTTTTTCGTTCAGTCTCCACCCTCAGCAGCGCTGCTTTCATTTAAAAAAAAATTAATTCGTGAGGCACCCGATCGCGTGGCACAGTGCGCGCCCTCGTGCCGTTGGTAATCGGAAGTTAAAGCATACCACCAACAGCGCGGTCGAATTCAGCGGGTGGCACCGGTTCAGTGCGGTGAGGTACCAAAGTACGGTATCGAATTTTGTCTTCGGACACGAACCTCAGGTACTCCAACTTTGATGCCCCTGGATAATAAAATGGGACTCTCGCATACCGGCCTATTATTCTAAGGGATCCTAGGTTCAGTATCACTCCTAAAAGTAACGTGGCGGGAACCTGAAACACGCGAAGGTGAAAAAACTTGTCAGAACTTGAACAAGAAAGGAAAGGTTCGGCAGCTCATCGAATGGCGATGCCGAAACAAATGTTTAGACCAAAAAACGCAGTCTGAGTTGTGACATTCAGCGATGCAAGCGTGACGTTTTGCATTGCTTAATGTCACAACTCAGACTATGTATTATTGGTCTAAATATATGCGTCTGCGCCGTCATTCGTTGAGCTGCCTCCGGAAGCTGCGGTGATTGGCTCTCCGAGTATTGCGCGGGAAAGTACACGCGCGGGCTTTTTAAAAGTGTAGATTTCAACCAATTATATTTGTTCTTAGAGCCCATTACAAAACCAAAGATACAGAACTGCAACACGGCCTCTCAACAATCTAATTTTTTCGCTGACTTCATTCGTTCCTACAAAGTAATCGTCGGCAAAGAGAACAGGAAGCTAAACAAGGCCCCGGCCTTTCTCCCCCAACAAACGCGACACTCTCGTGGACGTCCAGGTTCCGTGTTTCCAGACGTCGCCACACCCTGGCACTAAGGTGACGCCCAGTTACGTTCCCCAGCTGAACAGGACACGGCACTCCGGCCTGAGGCAAAGTGTTGTCTGTAAGGTGTTTGTCTCGCAGAGAATGGGATCCAGCTCTTGGCGTGAAGCGAGCCGCGGAGTGAAGACGAGAGCTGAGGAAACATAAAAGCCACCACTCGAGTTTTTTTCCTTCGTGTGTGTGTGTGCCAGAGTTTGTAGTGCACATCGGAAGAACATGCGCTTGCATCTCCTCATCATACGGTCGTTGGAGTGCGATTTGGAAGCCTTTTGGTCCCAGGCGCTGTTCTGCTTACCCGTCGAACGCGCGGCATCGTCAACTTCCTACAGTGCGAATGAGCTTGAATGGCGGCATGAACGAAATTTCTGTTGGTTGATTTCGTATCAACGACAGAATTTGTCAGTTAAAAATATCTCAAGTTTCCCCGTTGTTTTTTTCTTTTTTTTTTAGGAAGCCATTTCTAACTGTGGTAGTGCGCTGCAGCAAGGTAGATACGAGGGGCTTTTATTGATTGTTTCCCATTCTATGTGCAGGCGTGGACATGGCTTACATTAATCACGTTGAGTTTCATTAAAATTTTGCAGAGTAACCTCTTTTTCTAGTGAAATAGACACAGCACACAGAAAAACAAATACGACGTAGAAGGGTGTACACAAAAACAAGCGCTGACTCTCATCTGAAGTTTTTATAGAAAAACAAAGGTATAAAATAAACAACAGCAAACAACACCATAATGGAGTGTCAGCACGTGTAAGGATAACTAATTTGTTATTCTCACACGAGTGAAGTCTAATAAAATAAAATAATTTGGTTGCCTAGTTGGTTGAGCACCTAAAATTATTAGCGCGAAAAGCAAGGTACAAGGGAGGACAGGACTAATGCTACGTTCAACTGACGTTTAAAAAAATGAAGAAGAAAGGTACGAAGATAAATGTATCTAAAAAGAAAATTGAAAAAAGAAAGGATTTACAAGGAGGACTGAAATAAAATTAAGAAATGTAATAAAAACTAAAAATAGCAAGACTATTTCCTAAAGTTTGTTTAACTTGTCAACCTTTTGCTTTAAACTTTTTGAAATAATTTAACCTTTACTTCTTTATATTTTACTGTTTCATTACTATTTTTTTACCTCTAATCCTTCTTCCAAATTGTTTTTTTTAATTTCCATTTTCTTTTTATAAAAATGTATCTTTGTCCCTTTTTTATCGCTTCATTAAAACGTCAGTTGAAAGTAGCACTTGTCCCGTCCTGTCCTCCCTTGTCCTTTGTCTTTCGCGCAAAAATTTAATGATTGCACCGAAGTATGCCTTGAGTTTATAGCGCACAAGACAATGACAAAACGAGAGGCACACAAAGAGACAAACACAAGCGCTGACTTACAACAGCTTTGTATTCGTCTTCTACTTCCTCTTCACGAAACTGGTTTAAATACGAGATGGTTAAAAATGAAGACGAGGAAAAAATTCAAAAATCTTCTCACAAGCCATTGCGATTATCGTGCTAAATATTAAAATTAATTTCAGAAAGCGTTAGGAATGTGCTTTAAACGCAGTTATCTTCTAGGCGCACGATCATTTCTGCCTCTACTGTTTTTCTGGTGAGCGAGGTTTTACTCCTAGCTATTACGGTACTTTTCTCAAAATAGTGTGAGCACCTGTAATCCCGGCAGTGGATGACGAGATGTCCAGAAATGACTTTGTGGGTGTTATATTTTGTTCTCTTAATCGATAATTTAAACACCGGCCAGTTTGTCCGATATATTTGGTAGCACATGAGAGTAGAATAGAATAGCCCACTCCATCAGAGGAAGACACAAAACATGTTCGGTGTAACTTGGTTTGGGCTAGTTGGTCCATGGTAGCTATAAGATTTGAAAACGCAAACATACAGGGACAATAGAAAATAAGGCAAACGACAGCCTTACAGGTTGTCCACGTGCTTACATTGTGTGATGGTGATTGTGGGGATTGAACTGTGTGTACCTCGTCCTTTGTGTAGGCGGTGGTCTTATTCTTCAAGTTTGAGAGAGGATGGATGTTGCCTTATCGCGTCGACCTGCAAGTTTTTCCACTTTCTTGCATTGTGTGATGGAGACTGTGGCTCTTGAACTATATAAACTTCGTCCTTTGTGTTGGTAGTGATTACACTGAGGTTGAGACTATATAAGGAGGTAGACTAAATAAACGAGTGAGCAGTGTTTGAGACGTCTTCCTGTTCATTTTCTGTCTCTTCTACGTTCTGGTGTTTCTTCTCAACCCTAGTCTCAGGTTAATTCAAAACGGTTAGTATTAACGTGCTCGCCTGCACCCTTACCATATTTTTTCTGACGAACAAAATACATAGCCGGGTTTTCGTCAAAACGAGCGTTCTAGTGCAAACGGATTAATAAAATTATTTCAATTGTTATTTTCACGACACACACAACCACGTAGTAACCCGCGGGTCAAAAAAAAAATTTTTTTTTTTGAGACCGATGGCTTTTATTGCATCGGCTAATCAGCTCATGATCCGTACTCTTCCCGTGCACGTCGACATTTGTTATTTGGAGATTCATTGAAGACCTCCGGTGTGAAGGTCTTTGAAATGCCCGTGAAACAGGAGTATATTTCGACTCGTATAAACTACGGGCTTACCTATCGATCTTAAGCGATTGACAAAAGCCATTGCGAATGTCGCATTATCTAAGAACTACACTCTAAGAGATTCCTGGCGTCTCTTACCGCAAAACCCTCAAAATCCAATCTCTGCAATCTACTGAAATCAGCTCAGCGAATGATGCGGCAGAACATCCGTTTAGATCTAAAATTGAAGTCTGCGCTGTGGCCTTATGCAATGCAAAGCGTCATGCTTGCATTGCGTAATGCCACAGCCACAGACCTAATTTTTATTGTGGAAACAGATGTTCCGCCTCATTATTCGCTGAGCTGATTTGGTTGATTGTAGAGATTGGCTGTTGGAGAGTTTTTGCGGGAAATCGAAGCGCAGGCATTTCTTAGACTGTAGATGGCTCTGTCTTTGCTACGTGTCAGGCATGCCCATTGACGGGAAGCTGCAAATTTGAAAATACGCATAGAAGTCTGACCAGATGACGTAATCTCAATACATGTCGTGTTACATAAGAAAAGCCAATAATTCAATCTGGTCAGACGAAGCTTTGACCAGCAGTGCAGTGCTAACGGTGAGGTAGCACGTTAGAATCCCGACAAGTGCTTGTTTTATTTGATGTTGACAAGCGAATAGCGAAGCTAGATTCAGAGTAAAAGGGTGAGAATAGCCCGTATCCAAATGGGCTTCTTACGGGAAAAGGTGACGTGTCTGTACTCGTGATACTCGTAGCGAAGGTGTCCCTTAAGGCTCGTTCACAAAGTTGAGTTTGACTGCGTTAAGACTACTTGCGTCGTGATGTTGCTATGGTGACGACGCTTAGGACAAACCAATAGGGGGTGCCGCGCTGCATGAAGCAATGTAGCAGAACGCAGTCGATGGAACAGCGTGAACGTGCCATTCAAAGCTATCTCGGAATCGCTGGAAAAAAATGTAGCAGTTACATAAATGGTGGTGATTCAGTTTGTCGCGTTATTCTCTTGCCATGGAAACAGAGTTCCTTGCTGCTTTTGAGTGACCACCCTGCCGCTGACCACTTGCGCCCCTCGGCGGGTCGGCAAGCCGGGAACCCGGGATATACAAGTGCGGAAGCGATCAGACCATCGCTTTACGAGCGCAGCATCCGTTGCTGTGACCAATCAGGATACCGATGCTTGTTTCGGTAAAATCCTATGAGGTCTTTGTGCGCGTATGCGTTGCTTAATGGGCTTATTTTCAATGGCTGCCCGTCAAACGGGCCGCTTGGATTGATTTGACAGAAAAAGCTTTCTTGATCAGAAGTATAATATCTAACTGCGTAAAAAACTGGCCGCGTGAAACGAGTGATAATATCACTTTTTTGTTCCTTCCGTTTACCAAAACAAACAAAAATGTGACCGCCTTTATTCTTCATTAGAGGGTCACCTGTGTCTCGAGCAGGTCGTAACGGTTTTCGCTCGCATTTAAGAAAGTACTTTTGTTCGGCGAGATTACTTACATGTCGATTGGAATTTCGAGGCCCGTTTTTACGCCATGCACTGAGAAAACAATTAATTTTCCAAGAAAGTTTCACGCATCGGGCCCTTGACCGGTACGAAACGCAGCATTGGGGGAACCTCTCAAAGTGGCTTTCCGACTTCTGCTATTCTGACAGTTCATATGTGCAGCTCCCTAGTGCGATGCTTTTGGGTCACTCGGTCCGGAAAACCTCGACATGTGTCTGGAAAGCTGTTCGCTGCGCTTTGGATTCTCCCACCCGCGTTCTGCGGCGACGGAAGCCTTTCTGGCGAGGCATCGATTAAGGCCCGTTCACACTCTTGCAACCTAGTAGCGACCGAGAGACCAGGCCGGTTTTAAGCCTCTTGAGACAGTCTTAGGACCGAATGCGCGCTGCGGAGCTGGTTCTAAGACGTCGTAAGAGGCTTAAAAACCGGTCTGGTCTCTCTCGGTCGTACTCGGTTGCAAGAGTGTTAACGGGCCTTTAAGCAGTTCTTGGCGGAATCGCAAAATGTAAGTTTTACTTTGAATGCGCTAGCATAAGAACCCTTGTACGCACGTTGACCTTGGACTGGTTTTCGAGTAGAGCGCTATATAGCGCCTAGGGTGAAAAGTAACGCAATCCTTGGATCGCGTGTTTTATTGACAGCATGGCCGGCAGAGCAGCTCGGCGCGACTCACGTAATACTCAGGGTTCCAGGAGGCGGCCGTCCTAGGGACAACACATAGAAATCGTCTCAACCCGGCTGATTAAGAAATAATCCCCGAGTTCACACTTTGCAAAACTAGTCTGACATGAAGTTAGTAAATCACTAAACCCGTTATCAAAGCCTTCATATTATTTGGTGCGTGCTAAAATGTTTACGAGGCAATTTCGAAGGTATTGTCGTTTGAAGCAGACGATCTTTTTACGCAGCGGAGATGGGCATTTTGGATTGGACGAAGCTGATCATGTGAACGGTTCGACGTTTTTTACGCCTGTCGTCGATGCACGTAGCGCTTCCGAATGATCGTCCTCCACTGCCCCGTGTCCTCCCCTTGCGTAATGCCACTCAGGCAAAAGCTTAAGAAAAATGTTTTTACCATGGCACACAATTAAGAGCCAATTATTGTAAAATGTTCCTTCATTATGTCAAATACTATTTTCGTTCGGCACATCCCCAAAAATTTGAAGGAAAAACGACTTTCTCACGATTCCTATGCGTTTCTGACCGAAGTTGTCACTTCCGAGCATTCGCCGCTAGTCGCCGAGAGATGGCGTTTCTAGAATGCGCTACTCTAGAGTTCCTCGATATGCTCCACCGTAGGTAGCTATATACAGGAACTCTAGCGCTACTCCACTCAGAAGGAGATAGTACTGCTCTAGATTGGAGCACACACATATAAGGTTCGCAAGATCGCGACAAGATTGCGCCACAGCCCAACTATCTGTGTAAACTGGCTAGAAAACACCCTCTGCAATCGCCGACAGACGGCGGCGGGCTGTATATTTGGGGAGGTTTCGCGATTGTACGCAGTAGCAACAGAGGCCGCACCGGATTGGCTGGCTCTAGGGAGCGAAGCCGCGACGTAACACTCCGCAGCCGAAGATCGCTGGCGACGGCCCCCTGCCCCAATTTCGTCACCGCGCAGTAGGGTCCGGCGGGTGTATCACTGGGACGCTATTTAGCTCACCTGTCCCCCCCCCCCGCTTCCGTTCAAGTCGCTCCGCGGCGACATTCTGCGCATGGCACTTACTACAAAGTATTACCCTACCTTGGGCCATTCGGACACGCCACTCGGCGCTTCGCCGGTGGCCTCAAGTACCGCCCTATAGCTCCGCTGTCGCCTTGCCAACCTCAATTGCTATGTTTGCTAGGTACATTGACACTGGCGTGCAATTCGCAAACCGTGAAGCGGATCCGCTTGTTTTCAACATCAAACGCTCGCGAAATTGGTATTGCATATTTAAGCAACCGCTTTCGCAACCGCTTTGCTAGATACTCAATTCGACCCCTAATGTGCATTACGACGTAAGGGACCTGAGTTGCTTCCACCAGGGAGAAGAAAGATTTCAGGAATGTTCACCCCCCCCTCCTAGCAATGCCTTCTAGTAGATAACCCAGCATTTCGAGCATTATAGAACTTTAAATGTACATGTCGCTGCCATTTTTCTTTAAGGCCCGAGTGTCGTTAAACACTGGTGGAACATAAAGATGTCGGAAAAAGGGCTAGAAAGGAAGTCGAAATTCTAACTGGAGCTTCGTGCATCTTTCGTCAAGGGCACTGTCGGGTTTGGCCTCCCCGCGCAGGCAGTCTCGCGGCACGCGGCCTTCGTGCAGGCGTACTCGCGCGACTTGCAGCCTCTGACAACGTGTGCGCGAATAAGGAGGTTTCCAGAAGGCTCGTTTACACTCTTGCAACCGAGTACGACCGAGAGAGACAAGACCGGTTTTAATCCTCTTACGACGTCTTAGGACCAGCTCCGCAGCAGCGCCCGGTCCTAAGAGGTCGCCGAAGGCTTAAAAGCGGTTCTGTCTCTCTCGGTCTTACTGGTTGCAGAGGTATGAACAGCCTTGATGCTCTTGTCATGCTGCGCCATCTCACGGTGTTCTTCAGAAATGGGAGCGAACTTCCCACACACTTTTCGCTCTGTGGCGAAGCGGCAGCGTTCAATCGCCTCTCTGCTTTTCCCCCGCCGTCCCGCCAACTGCTTATGCGAAAAAAAGAATCGCGGTTTTTTGCTATGTCATGCATACTAAATATGGCGACAACAGAGGCACGGCACACTGTGCTGCACACAAAATAAAACAGAAATCGCACTTTATTCAAGTAATATCCCAATGAATTCAGCGCAATAATAGAACTGATAACCTATTCAACTAAATTCAGCGGAAAAAGTATCCCGCTAAACATCACGGTGCTGCGTGACACACTATAATGTCACTTCACAATGCGGCGCCCCTTGACACCGACCTCACGCTACGTGGCACCGTGATGTCACGTGACGTGGTGATGTGAGGTCCCGTCAAGTGACATCCCCAGTCGTCACAAGAGACTGGGCCGTCACGTCACATTGTGATGTTACGATACACCGTTACGTCAAGTAACATCATGGCGTGCAATGCAGTGACGTCACTTTAGACTATGACGTCACGCGCAACACTTCTGCGGAACCGCTGAGAAACCTGTCCGATAAGAATTGTCGTGTAGAGAAAAAACAAAAACAAAAAAACTATAGAAAACTTTTTTGGGTTACAGCTAATTTTGTGTTCTCAAAGAGCAGCATTTGTTGTTTCTTCGTCCTACTCCGACCTGGTCAAGCGAACTGCAATCAGAAGCGGGATTACTCGCGCACCGTGTCACTTGCCAGGAGCATCTAAGTGTTCGACCGACAGATGTCCCGGGGCCCCGGAGCATTTCCTCCTCATTATCCGAATCGTCGAAGCGGCATTTCACGGGGATTAAAGTGCCAAACAAAGTTCAGTTTAATTATCCTTCGTTCCATTCAAGCTGTCCCAAAGAGAGCGCTCTTCTAAATAGCATCACGCCCCATAGAGCTCGCTCGTCTCATTCGAGCCAAGCACATTGTGTAGAATGTGCCTCTTTATGTCGTTTCAGTTTTGTTTTCCTTGCGTCTATTATAAAGTTGTTTTTATTGTCCTCGGCGAAGCGTAGGTTGTTGCCTATGGCCTTTACGACGCAGACAGGTTTTGACAACATCACCGCGCGCTGAACTCGGGTCGCGCTATCGAACCTCGCAGCCATCGCTTCTGATTCAACGCCTTTTTACGAAATATTCCAAACATCTCAGCAAAAAACGTGGCAAGGGCGAAGAATTTCTCCGTCCTGGAAACTCAGCGCATCTTTTTAGATTTGAAAGGTGTTTATTCCGTGAAACCGGGAGCTCAGAAGAAAAGCTTGCTTGCAAAGAAGTATATTAGTTCTCGAGGGAAAAGTAAATATTTCACCGGAAGCGTAAAAATAATAATAAGTAAAACAAAAACAGCGTTACGTTAGTCGTTTAACCCGCGGTCTTGTGTTAAACTGGCAAAACTGTGTTCTTTTGTTTCCTTACTTCATTCGTTAAGTTTTGCTCGTAAAACAAATATTGATTTCTTCGGCCAGCAAGATACAAGATAATGTACCCGTGTTGCGTGTTCTCTATTTCACAGTGAAGCTGTTTATAGCTACGATTCCGTGCATTTTTCATGTGCGTCAACAAGTATTCAGGTACCGAATAATGCAAAATCGATTCATTCCATGCAAACGCTTATACGTCTCATCACTTGGACATGCATTTTCAGTAGATTAGTTATCAATTTCCAAGATCGCTACACTCTCAAGTAGATAATTGAGATTTCTCAAAAATATCCTGCTGTGCGACCCGCGTCGGCCATGTCTACGCTCGCACCACCCTCCTTTGTCGTCGTTCCGAGCCCGCTTGAGTGCCTAGTTTCCTTTCCTTCCGCTCTCCTGGGGTGGCGGTCCCATCGCGCGCATCTTCTTTCTGCCGGGTGGCGGTCCCGTCGCTCGTGTCTTGTTTCCTCCGGCTCCGCGGGCGGGCCTGTGTCGTGTGCTTGAACAGCTTCGCTTGTCATCCAACTTCACAGAGTGGAATGGCTCATGATTTTTTTGTTTGTTACCGATACCCAGCTTTTACGATTTTTTTTCCATAGCCTCAGGGCCGTTTAATCCCAGTACATATATGTCGCTGCACCTAGAGAAAATATCGCTTTCGCAAAGTCAAGTGACGCCATGTTTGACAAAGCAACTAAATTCAGAAACAAATGGCTTGAAGAGCGATTCATTCCTTGCGAGCAAATCTAAACGCAGCACTGCAGTCACTGAGAGGATAAGCAAGGCAGGGAGTCTCGTTCCTGCAGTGGCCGGCCTCCAGCACGGCGGAAGCCTCTGTCTTCCGTCGTGCTTCGAATGCGCGCGCACGCTCGAGGGCCACGAGATGCAGGAACGTAATCAAAGATAGAAGACCCCCGCTGGAGTCAGGGCAACAAAGCTCCACCCTTGCCTTCTCACGCCGTCAGTTACCGAGCTAATTGAATTTATCTGTGCCAGCCTGTGCCGGTGCAGAGAGGTGTTCCGCGGTGCAAAAAAGTGCAAAGCAATGTACATCCGTTTTTTTTTTTTAGATAGTGTGCTTTTATACGTTAAATACGGCCGCATGTGCACCGAAGGCAGCTGGTGCAAGGTGTGTGGGTAAATCGAATAAATCTACTATAGAGAATACGATCTAAGCAAAGACCCGAGTGTGGTCCCGTGATGTAAAGTAGGAAGGTAATGCGTAAGTGTAGCCTGTGCTACGGAAAATATGTACTAACATTACTAAAAATGCCCGATTTATTTTACAGCCGTAGCTGTCAGCAGCCCTTATTCCACTTGAAATGACATAGGGCGTCCGTGATGAACATCACCCCGAGACGTTGCGATATTACAAAAATCACGTGACGTCAGGATGTCATGTGACGTCGGAAAGTCATGTAACGTCACAATAAAATGTGATGTCATTTCGTAATGCGACGACAGCACTTGACATCGTATATAATATATGAATTGTTATAGTTGACTGCGTCACTTTCGTAACTGATATTTAGCGATGGTTTCTTCATCTAAGGTAAAATATAGGCAAAAATTGAAGGTACACATTAGGAAGCGATAAAGTATCACAACTTTCCATGTGGCTACTGTGGATTCACACGCGACTGCTAATTTCTTATTAGGCTGAGGGCTAATCGTATCATTCGAAAGAAAATCGCGTGATCCAGAGGAGCTAATTACGGCGCTTTTCGTTCAAAAAGCAGAGTAGTTAAAAAAAATCCAAACCCGAGTAATCAAGTTAATTCAAGGAGATCATTGTATGAGCAAACCTGGAAACGAGCCAAATGTGCCACAATCGGGATAAGAGTACGAACCACCGCCAGCTGCAGGATAAAATACTACATCGCACCTGCGCCCAATCAGTCGATGTTTCGACCCGGATGGTTGATTACGACGCACTGTTTTCCAGCTGGGCTAAAGAGAACATTGCAGGAAATTCACGGGTCCTAGACTCAACAACGGCTGTTCGTACCCTTCAAGTACTAAAGCCTTAATTGAACTCAAAACTATATAAGCATTGCATTTATGTCTATAAAAAAACAATGTTGTTTTAAATATTTCCGCTGACAACCAAGGGGTTGGTTCTGGGACTACCTCTGCATAATTTTCTTTTTTTATAACATCAGCAGTACTTTGCTTGCACTGGACGAGTGTCTTGTGGCCAAAACCGAACGGAGGATACGTGCATTTATACATAGCCTCCTCTATACTCCAAAAGCCGGGCAGTTTGACGACGGAGCCATAAAGTGCCCAGTCGCTGATTAGGAGCGCGAGGATCTGGTAGCACAGAGCATCAAAGAGCCATTTCTCGGGGAACATGAATTTCTCCCGCGCACAAGCTTTTGCAGCGGCAAGGACCCGAAACACACTTGCTCTCTCAAGAGATGTGTGTTTCGGCGTCTCGCCGCAGCGGGGCGCAGTCACGTGGCTCTCCTCTCATCTGTCGTCTGCCGCTCCTGCTTTTTCATATCGGCGGCCGCTTCTCGTGGCGATCTGCCAGGCTTTGTCAGTGTATAAGGGGCTATGGTTTATAGCATGTGTGCTTGGCGCCGGGAAAGGGCCTGTACAGATGTAGTGCCCTCGCCCGTTTGCTGATAGCATTCCCGGTTTTGGCGCAGCGCGTTTGGCCAACTGCGATTGCTCTGGGGGTCACGTGATCGGGCTCGTCGCCAGCTGCTCTTTGTCGCCGACGGCTGCCCGTTCCCTCAGCGCACTGAGCCTTTGCGAGAAGGAATCGGGCGGGGGCAGCAAAGGCCGGAGCCAGCAGCGGCCGCTCGACGGCGCCTACAATCGCATGACAAAGAACGTCGCCGATGCGGCAGGCGCCGACGGTCTCAGCGTGGGTGCTAGAACGCAATGCATTCGTCGTCAAGATCATGCTGTGCGTAGACGTGAAGTGGCACGTAGAACAGAACTTTACCGAGCGAAGGATAAACATGTCGGCGCCACCAAGCAATTTGCACAGCGCGTCCGCGACAAGGCGTTCGGTACTAGAATTCATCTGTTTGATCGCTTGTTCTCAACGCGAGGCACCGCGAGACCCAACATTACCGGAATTTCCCAGTCAATCACGGCACAATATTGTCGAATTGTCGCACCAGCAGACGCTGTCCATTCCCACCGCGCGGCTATATCGCGGGCGCATTTTTTGTGTTATTTCTCATTTATTTTAATAACCACGGTGACGTTCACGATATTTGTTCTACCGAGTCTATTAGAGAAAATAAAGCCGGGCTTTTCATCCTACGAAATAGAGCTACACATTCCAGAAAAATTAGAATTCATTAGAACGCGACGCTAGTAGTGGATATAGAATCCGAAAATTTGCGAATGTGACTTTACCTGTATCACATTTCAAAACACACATGCGTATATCTATTATATATATATATATATATATATATATATATATATATATATATATATATATATATATATATATATATATATATATATATATATATATATATATCTGTGTATGTCAGCGTGAGTAAGTGTGTGAGTGTATGAGCGTGTGAGTGGAGCGAGCGAGTGTATGAGGAGCGATTGAGTGAGCGAGAGCGAGTGTATGAGCGTGAGTGAGCGAGCGAGTGTATGAGCGTGAGTGAGCGAGCGAGTGTACGAGCGTGAGTGAGAGCGAGGGGGGCGAGTGAGGAGCGGGGTGACGGAGCGTGAGTGAGCGAGCGAGTGTACGAGCGTGAGTGAGCGAGCGAGTGTATGAGCGTGAGTGAGCGAGCGAGTGTACGAGCGTGAGTGAGCGAGCGAGTGTATGAGCGTGAGTGAGCGAGCGAGGTAGGCGTGAGCGAGCGAGCGAGTGTAGTGAGGCGTGAGTGAGCGAGCGAGTGTATGAGCGTGAGTGAGCGACGCGGGTGTACGAGCGTGAGTGAGCGAGCGAGTGTACGAGCGTGAGTGAGCGAGCGAGTGGTACGAGCGTGAGTGAGCGAGCGAGTGTACGGGCGTGGTGAGCGAGCGAGTGTATGAGCGTGAGTGGGCGGGCGAGTGTAGTGAGCGTGAGTGAGGCGAGTGAGGGAGCGTATGAGCGTGAGTGTGAGCGAGCGAGCGGGTGTGGGAGTGAGCGAGCGGGCGAGGAGCGGGTGGGGGAGGCGAGTGTGGGAGTGAGTGAGCGAGGCGAGTGTGGGGCGAGCGAGTGAGCGAGTGAGTGAGCGAGTGAGCGAGTGTGAGGTGAGCGAGTGTGGGAGTGAGCGAGTGTAGGAGTGAGTGAGTGAGTGAGGGAGTGAGTGAGCGAGTGAGGAGTGAGTGAGTGAGCAAGCGAGTGAGCGGAGTGAGTGAGGAGTGAGTGAGCGAGTGAGTGAGTGAGTGAGTGAGTGAGTGAGTGAGTGAGGGAGTGAGTGAGCGGGAGTGAGTGAGTGAGTGAGCGAGTGAGTGAGTGGAGTGAGTGAGTGAGTGAGTGAGTGAGTGAGTGAGTGAGTGGGGAGTGAGTGAGTGAGTGAGTGAGGTGAGTGAGTGAGGAGGAGGGAGTGAGTGAGTGAGTGTGGGAGTGAGTGAGTGAGTGGAGGGAGTGAGGAGGAGTGAGTGAGTGAGGAGGTGAGGTGAGTGAGTGTGGGAGTGAGTGAGTGAGGGAGTGAGTGAGTGAGTGTGGAGGAGAGTGAGTGAGTGAGTGAGGGGAGTGAGTGAGTGAGGAGTGAGTGAGTGAGTGAGTGAGTGAGTGTGGGAGTGAGTGAGTGAGTGAGGAGGAGTGAGTGAGTGAGTGGGAGGAGGAGTGAGTGAGTGAGTGAGTGGAGTGAGTGAGTGAGTGAGGGAGTGAGTGAGGAGGAGGGAGTGAGTGAGTGAGTGGGGAGTGAGTGAGGAGTGAGGGAGGGAGTGAGTGAGTGAGGAGTGAGTGAGTGAGTGTGGGAGGGAGTGAGTGAGTGAGGAGTGAGTGAGTGAGTGAGGAGGAGTGAGTGGAGTGAGTGGGAGTGAGTGAGGAGGGGAGTGAGTGAGTGAGGGAGGGAGTGAGTGAGTGAGGGAGTGAGTGAGTGAGTGAGGGAGGGAGTGAGTGAGTGGAGTGAGGAGTGAGTGAGTGAGTGAGTGAGTGAGTGAGTGAGGAGTGAGTGAGTGAGTGTGGGAGTGAGTGAGTGAGTGAGGGAGTGAGTGAGTGAGGGAGGAGTGAGTGAGGGAGGGAGTGAGTGGGAGTGAGTGAGTGAGTGAGGGAGTGAGTGAGTGAGTGAGTGAGTGAGTGAGTGAGTGAGTGAGTGAGTGAGGTGAGTGAGTGAGTGAGTGGAGTGAGTGAGTGAGGGAGTGAGTGAGTGAGTGAGTGGAGGGAGTGAGTGAGTGAGTGAGTGAGTGAGTGAGTGAGTGAGTGAGTGAGTGAGTGGAGTGAGTGAGTGAGTGAGTGAGTGAGTGAGTGAGTGAGGGAGTGAGTGAGTGGAGTGAGTGAGGGAGTGAGTGAGGGAGTGAGGGTGAGTGAGTGGGAGTGAGTGAGGGAGCGAGTGAGTGAGTGAGTGAGGGAGTGAGGGAGTGAGTGAGTGAGCGAGTGAGTGAG